>JBCNJP010003316.1:0-16000 GCA_039602395.1 Deinandra increscens subsp. villosa | reverse complement strand
GAGCATTTTGTTGTGCTTTTTCATATCTCTCTTTCAGCGGAAGACTCTTCTGATAAAGATTTTCAAAATCATTTGCTGCATCAATTGCTTCGGCTTTTGCTGCATCACATTCTCGAATCAATGCCTCCTTTTCATCAGTCAGAAATTTAATTTGCTTTTCTAACAAAAGAATTGCATCAGATTCGATCTTGTCAGACACATCAGCCATAAATGCAAATTTTTCTTCATTCACAGACTTATGATCACTTCTACAATGTAAAACTTCATCACCATCAGTCATTCCATCAAAAGCTTCCTCAGTTTTCTCATCATGTACTTCTTCTTCATTGTGAGTTGATTCAGTCAGAGTTTCTTCATCCTGCACATGAGTAACAATTAAAGCAGAAGAATCAGCAAATTGATTTCCCCAATTATATGTTTTATCAACTTGAGAAACAAGAGCTTTTGATGATTCGGATTTGGAACTAGAAGTACTCCCTGAACTCGATGAAGTGTTAGATCCAGGAACATTTGATTTTGGAGTAAATTTCTGATATTCCTGCTTCTTTGGCTGCGGACATTCACGAGCAAATGTCCAAAATTGGAACAATTGTAGCATCTGACTTTGGATTTATCAAACCCAATCCTGCCACCAGAATTCAAATCCTTTCGTCCAGTTTTCTTCAAAAACCTTTTCACTAGTCTCGCCAACATAGCAAACTGCCAGTTTATATCCATTAACTCCAAATCATCAGGATCCACCTGATCATAGTCTTCTTCAGTCAACTCAGCATTGCTAACCTTTCCAGTTATCAATCCATAATACGATGACACTAATGCAGAAACAAGAGCCATGTAATCTTCAGTGGTAGATACCGACATAGCCATCTTTCCCGTGTTCACCAGATTACTTGCTGGAATTGACGTACTACTAATTCCAGGACTATAATTGTAATCAGTATTTTGTGACCCTGATCCAGTCCCCGAATTTGAAACAAATCCTTGTAAATTTCCAGCCACAAATGCTGTAGCAGGTGCAGAACTGGTCACCTTAGCTGATTTCCCAGAAATAGTTGCTGCATTTGACCCATAGTAGACATCTGGATTCTGACCTGCAGCTGGTGTAGTGTTAACATTCTTCATTTCTAAATCCCGAGCTTGCAATTTACCCAAAAGCTTCACAAAAGTCAACTCAGCATAGTCTTTGTAATTCATGATCATCAAAACATACGACTCCCATTTTGATGGCAAACCTTCCAACAATTTTTCCTTTAACTCTTCGTCATCTTTCTTAATTTGGACATTATCCATTTCAGACAGTAAATGACAATATCTCGAAATTAGTTCAGGAACGCCCTCACCCTCAAAATGTTTAAAGTTGTCGAATTCTTTATTAAGCACCTTCTTTTTGCTTTTCTTATACTGCTCATTACCCTCACACCTCTCTTTCAGAGTTGTCCATAACTCATGAGAGTGTTTGCAACTTTTGAATTGATGTAATAACTCCTTTGGCAAAGCTTGAGTGATTAAACCGTACGCTTTCTGTTCACGAACAAAATCAGCTTTTTGTGTGAGATCCAAATTTCGCTGCATAATAGGAACATTGTTAACGCCAACCGGATACACATATGGTGTATCCATAGCAATCCATAGATCAGGATCCGTTGTTCCGATATATGCCTCAAATCGTTTCTTCCAGTTTGCATAATCTTCAAATTTAAGCAACTTTGGAACTTTCTGAGTTGTTCCAATTTCATTGTCATAATTGAGTAAAGTTTTGTAGGACCGTTGATTACTCAGAGAAATAATCAGAACAAGAACTCTTTACATGCAGATCACAACCATGCGGAATAAAGTTGTATCATACTTGTTTTTACTTAAGCTTTGTTTTACTTATACTTGTAGTTTGATTGTATTGATTGCATAAACTAGTGAACACAAGATAATAAATTTCTCGGTACTATTTGCATTAACTCAAGTTCAAACTGTTACAAGTGTAAGCACTAAATCTGGTACTTGTGAATGAACTAGCTAACAACTATAAATAGTACTAAGGAGATCAACTACAGCCGTTGATCTCATACGGGCTAATCTAACCGTACATAAAAGTCAAACAATAAACTTACTAAAAGAACATTAGTAAACATACAAAAGAGGAAATGTGCAAAATGCATTTATCTATAAGTAGGAGACGGCTAGGATGTGACTTTGGAAGAATAGAAGTTGTTGCAGGTCTGAAATCTGCAAAAGTAATCTTTCTGTACTTTTCAGGTTGAACTCTTTATACTGTTGGATAAAAGAGTTCACCCGGAAATGTTCTTCCGGTTGAGCTTCCGGTTGACAAAACTTCCGCTTGAGCGTTCTTCCGCTTGAACATATCTTCAACCGGAAATCTTCGTCTTCATCCGGTTGACTCAGAAAATCATTTCCTTACAATCTCCCCCTAAGATGATGCTGCCAAAATTTGTCCTCTGTATGTTGTTCTTCAAAAATTGACTATCTCCAAGAACTTCATTCTTCAGGAGATGGAGGCCTATCAAATTGAATCCTTGTTTTGTTTAATTCTCTCATGATCCTCCTGGTCTTAAAGTCTCTGGTTGAAAGAAGGGGTCGTTTAGCAATGGACTTCTTCCTTCCAGGTGAAACACCAGAGGCAGGATTAGCAGATGGCTTAACAGTTTCAGTTGGGACTTTTTCTTTCCCTTTATCTGCTTGAGATGAAGCTTGAACAGAACTGGTTGCAGCTGACTCAGTGGGTTCAAAAGGTTTTGTTGGAGATATGGTGGGTGGTTTCATGGCTTGTGGTTGTGGGGTTGAAGAGGTGGAGTGTTTAGGTGGTGATGAAGGTTGATTATACTTCCAAGTAGGAGGGCAGGGTTTAGGCTTAGCAGGGGTGATATCAGTCCAGTTATCTAGCCTGTATTTTGGATGAATATACTTAGGCTTGGTAGATCTGGATCCCCTGGGCCTAGGATTCATTCCCCTGGGTCTATGGGAGTAAAATCTGGAAGATGGAGTGGGAACACGGGAGGCTGATTGCTTGAGTCTTTCCAACAAGTTGGAGGGGAGAGACTCAGCAAGTAGGTCGGATTCTTCAAGGGGTTCTGGCTTAATGTATGTAGATGAGGGGTTACCTGTGACTGTCTCAGATGGCAAGGGCATTTGGAGACTTGGGATCACAGCAAACTCTGCTCCTTTCACTTGTTTGAGCAGCTCATCAACAATTTTACAAGTATCTTTAGCCTTCATCTTCTCTACTTCAGCAGCAGGCTTGAGACATCTGATGATGGCACATTTCTTGATCCTTTCCAATAGCTCCAAGTTGTCTAAATTCTTGTTTAAGACAGTTGGCATTTTGGAAGCTATGTTGATCAGCCTGTTTTTCTCTTGTTCATCCAATTTAGCAAGGTCGTAGACCTGCATTCTCCATTCAATTGACCTCTTCCTTGCTTCATCGACCATTCCTTCAACCACAAAATCATTAGAGAAAAGATCTAGATCTTCCAAGAATTTGTTGCATTGTATGTTTGATTTGGCTTCTTCGGATCTTATTCTGGATTGGTTATCTTCCCAGTCATGGACGAAATCTTCTTCAATTAGATCATCCATAGTCTCTTGCTCTTCTGACTGGTCAGAATCAACCATAGTATCTAATGCCCTTGGTTGAGGAGTTATGCAATCCTTACTCTTCTTCAGTCTGATCATCCTCCTTGGTTTGGTTTGTTTCTTTCTTTTAAAGTTTAGAGGAGGTTCTGAGTCGGAGGTGGAATGCATTTGAATCAGTGTTTCAGCAATCTCAGCTTCAGTTGAGTTTTCCGGTTGAGTCTTTTCCGGTTGAGACTTTTCCGGTTGAGACTCTTCCGGTTGAACTTCAGCCGGAGATTTTGTACTTGTGTCTTTCAGTACATTGCTGATTACTTCAGTTGTAGCTTCTTCTCCATTTTCACCTTCAACTTCTTCAGTCTGAGTGACTGAAGCATCATCAACCACATCTTCATGAACCATATCAACAACTGGTTCAGAAGCAATGTTAGTTGTGATCTCATCCACTTTAGATTTGGCAAATGCCTCCTCTTGTGGGATAATCACATTGGTCAAGAAATGCTTGACCCGCAGAATGCTCTCTGGCTGAGCACCTGCAACTAACATTGTTGCTTCAATCATTCCCAACAGGCTTGGATCCTGTGGAAATACCTTCATAAGTGAGCTCATCTTCACCTTAGTCAACCCATCAGCAACTGAAAAGGGGTCAACATCAGCCAGTTTGAAGGCTGTATGCCTTACATCTTCAGGTAGAGGCACTGTTTGATCGACTTCGACTTCTTCTTCTTCAGTTGTGGTTGCAGCAGCAGCAATATCAGGTGTTGGAGGATTAGTCTTCTCCCCCTTTTTGGCAGCATCAGCTTCTACAGCCTGACCTCCAAAAGGAAATGGGTTCAAAGAGCTAACCTCAGCAGAATGCTGTGCAACCGGTTGAAATTTCGGTGCAGGGGAAGTTTCCGGTTGAGCAGTTGGGGCATCAACAGGAACTTCATTAGCTTGAGCAGCAGCAGGAGATGACATTACAAGGCTGGCAACAGTCGAATTGAGACTGGTTACCTGAGCCTGTAGTGATTTGTACAAGACCGTCAATTCAGTAAGTGTTAAACTATCCTCAACTGGAATTTTACCAGTATCATAGGAAAAAGATGGACCATCAACCCTAGGTTGATCAAGTCCACCACCCTGGTTTTCTTGGCGCCTGGGATTCCCCTCAACTATAGTTTTTCCCTTAGGATCCACTAGGGGATCTTCCGGTTGAACTAAAGTGTGGGTTGCCATGGATTGGGTCTTATTGATGTTACTACCATCATCAAAGTTCAATGAGAAACTTTGAGTGGCAGCAGCCCTTTCCACATGAATCTCATCTAAACTCCTGAGATTCACCTCCTGGGGTGAATGGGGGTTAGATGTAGCAGTGTGAGTGTCACTCAGAATGTTCCCATGTAATGTGGTGCTTGGGTTAATAACACCATCATCTGTGACAACTCTTTCTACATCATCATTCACAGGTGAGAAGTGTGAAGTGTAGGGTGAGAAAGTGGATGGGGATTGTACATCCATATGAAATGACTCCCCCTCAGAAGAAGGTTCATCAACAAGTTTAAATCCCAATTTGGCTGACCCAAATGGCTGTGTGCCAAGGGTTGGTTCAGGGCTGGAGGTAATAGGTTGCAAGAGAGGAGTAGGCTCTTGCACAACCTTTTTGAGCCTTTTGAGCTTTGTAGGCTTTAGGGAAGGGGGGATGATGGGAATTGATGGTGGGTCTGAATCTCTTCTCCTTTTTCTTTTGAAAATTAAGGTTTGTTTATCAGAAGGAGAAGGTGGCTGATCAGTGGTGGGTTCAACAACTGTGGATGGTACAGTGTTGTCCACTGGAGCAAGTTGCTCTTCAGAAGCATGTGTTTCCGGTTGAGAACTAGGTTCTCCCTGTTCAACCGGAATCACCCTTTGGATTGGCATGGGATGGTCAGTGTCCCTCCCAAGGAAAGGCTTCTTGTTGGTGGTTAATTTAGAAAAAGTGTTTTCAGATAATGCTCTTGGAACCAGCATCATGTTTCCTTCTAAATTAATTTGGGGGTATTTTTCTTGCAAAATATAAGTTAAAAATCTAGGGTACATGTAAAAAGCAAAATTCTTTGCATTACCCTTTAGAGCATTAAAAATTACAGCAGAAAAGTTGTATACCTCCCCTTTCACCACAGCATAAAATGCAGATGCTTGCTCAGTAGCCATTTCATCAAAACCTGATCTCTTTGGCGAGAGGCACACCATGATGGTGTGAGCCAGAAATCTCCATTTGTAGGGTATTTGACCCTTGTTGACCGTGGCAGTTCCTTCAGTAGCACCACCATAGCCAATTTTGTTGAGCAGGGCCATGTATTGCTTCGGTGTTCTTCGAACATACCCGTTCTGGTCATTTAGCTTCAGCAATTCCCTTATCAGCGACTCAGTGATGAGAACAGTTTCCCCTTTTATGGTTGACTTCAGTGTATCTTCCTCCACATCATCAACATCCTTCTCAAGCAGTTGGATGTTCTTCCAAAATTCAGAGAGAATTTCCTCATACATATACACCGCAACAGTGAGTGCGTGATTTAGATATGACGATTTGAGAAAATTGATCATCCCTGTGAAAATTTCAGCGTGTGTAGAGTTCACTGGTTCATCAAGAATCGCAACCAGGTTGTGTTCAAGAGGAAAAGGATCATCCTTTACTGGTTGTTTCCCCTTTGCTTTGGACTTCGGTGCCATTGTTGATTTATTTTGAGAGAAAATTTGGGAGTAGGAAGAAATGGTTCTGAAAATTTCTAGGTTTTCGGATTTTTGAACGGTTTCTTGCTTTTGGATTATGAGGAGTGTTGAAGGGGTTGGGGTTATTTAACTGGTGGGTTCAACGGTGAGTGACAGTTAACAGCGATGGATAAAGTGCGCTGAGTCACAGGAGAGAGAAAGGAAAAAGTGCAAGTGGGTCCGCAAAAAGTGTGCTTCAGGTGATTGTACAATACAACCGCCTGTTGCGTGTCTTTTGAATTTAATTCAGATATTTTCTTGAGCAATAAATTCAAACACTTTAAATGCACAATCCGCTTGAAAATGTGTGCCTCAACCGGTAAATTAAATGATTCATTTAAAGCAAAAGTTTTCCGGTTGAGATTCAAGCGGAGATTTTTTTTCTCCTCACAACAGGAAATAAAATTTCCGTTTGAAAAATTTTCAAAGTTAAACTTGATCTTTCAAATAAAGAATTGTTGTTTCGTTTGCCAGTTTCAGAAATTTGGATGGTGTGATCAAAACATGAGTTTCCGGTTGAAGATGACTTTCCGGTTGAGATTCAACCGGATATGTTCCGGAAGATAGAAAAACACTTGATTTTGAAAATTTCATGTATCAGTTATCATAGTTTAACAGTATGACCTGACTATGATTGAAAAGGTGTCTAACTGATACAGAAACTTTTCTTTTTCTTTTTCTTTTTGTATCAAGAGACGGGCTCTTTGACACAAAATGGTCTCTTTTATTAAGTTTGTGAAAACAGTTTAATTAGTCAAAGTTCATCATACCAATGGCACTAATGAGATAGAAAAATCTAGCTTCATCAAATGCTTTGGTAAACAAATCAGCTAATTGTTGATTAGTATGAACTTTAACCATTCTAATTAAATGTTTCTCAGCACAATCTCTAATAAAATGGTACCTGATGTCAATGTGTTTTGCTTTTGAGTGTTGAACAGGGTTGTTTGTGATTGAGATGGCACTGTTGTTGTCTGCAAGAATAGGAGTTTCCATGAACTTGATGCCGTAATCCAACATTTGATTCTGAATCCATAAGACTTGACTGCAGCAGCTTGATGCGGCAATATATTCAGCCTCAGCAGTAGAAGTAGATACACAGGTTTGCTTCTTGCATTGCCAAGACACAAGTCTTTCTCCTAAAAAATTGGCATCCTCCAGTAGTAGACTTCTTGTCTAAGTTGCAGCCAGCATAATCACTATCAGTGTAAGCTTTGAAGGAGAAATCTGAATTCTTTCGATACCACAACCCAAGCTTTGGTTGTCCTTTGAGATATCTAAAAATTCTCTTCACTGCTAACATGTGTGATTCCTTTGGTTGACACTGGTATCTAGCACATAAACAGACACTAAACATGATGTCAGGTCTGCTAGCTGTGAGATAGAGCACTGATCCAATCATTGCCCTGTAGAGATGAACATCCACTGGCTTTCCACTTAAGTCACTGTTTAACTTGTGGGAAGTGGAGATGGGGGTTCTTGAAGTTGAAACAGACAGCATGTCAAATCGTTTTAGCATATCTTGAATATATTTTGATTGATTCAAGAATATTCCATTTGCAGTTTGCTTCACTTGTAATCCTAAGAAGAAATTCAGTTCACCCATTGAACTCATTTCAAACTTAGATTGCATCAGACCTTCAAACTCTTTGCATAAGGCAGCATTGGATGAACCAAAGATGATGTCATCAACATAGATTTGTACCATCAAAGTATCTTTGCCATCAGATTTCACGAAAAGTGTTTTGTCAATAGCTCCTCTCTTGTAGCCATTCTCTAGGAGGTAGTTTGAAAGAGTTTCATACCATGTCCTAGGAGCTTGCTTGAGACCATATAAAGCCTTGATTAGCTTGCATACCTTGTTGGGGTGATGAGGGTCTTCAAAGCCTGGAGGTTGCTTGACATACACATCCTGTTCCAAAAGACCATACAGAAAGGCACATTTGACATCCATTTGAAATACCAGAAAGTTTTTGAAAGCAGCATAAGCAAGAAATATTCTGATTGCTTCAAGCCTGGCCATTGGAGCAAAAACTTCATCATAATCAATGCCTTCTTCCTGTGTGTAGCCCTGAGCTACAAGTCTTGCCTTGTTTTTGATCACTATTCCTCTGTCATCCTTCTTGTTTCTGAATACCCATTTGGTGCCAATTGGTTCTTCACCTTCAGGTAGGTCTACCAATTCCCAAACCTTCTGTTTATTGATCTGAAACAATTCCTCTTGCATTGCCTCTACCCAGCTTTCATCTTCCAGAGCATCATTGATCTTGGTGGGTACTTCTTGAGACAGAAATGCAGCATGAAGGCAAATGTTTGCATCAATAGACTTGCTTCTTGTCAGCACAGGAGCTGACAATTCTCCTATAATATTCTCCCTTGGATGATTCTTACTAACTCTTCTATCAGTAAACATTGGAAATTCATGGCTTCTCCCATTGTGAGGAATATTGAGTTGAGGTAGTAACTCAATATTGTTGATTTGTGAAACAGGTTCTGAAACTTCTTGAGAACTGGGGACTGAATCTGAGATTAGATGCTCAAAACTGTACTCATTTGACCCAGCATCAGTTGAATCATTGGATTCATTGTTCTCAAAATTTTCTGAAAAATTGTTTTCCGGTTGAGTGTCAACCGGAGATTCTACTGTCACAGGATCCGTTTGAACTTCAACCGGAAGTTCAACCGGATAAACTTCTGCATCAGCAATAACAATTTCAGAGACTTTCTTTGAATTGTTGGGTGTCACAGGCTTGGTGCTGAGTGATGAAAAGAAGTTAGGTCGCATTTGCAGGCCCTTGGTATTCATCTGCCAGATATTCTCAGCTGATCTCATGTGATTCTGCTTATGTTCCTGTTCCTGCACTGTTGAACTTAATGGCTTCTCAATGGTAAAATTGAAAGCAGAGGTTAGTGCATCTATATTAAATAACCAATCCGGTTGAGATACAAAGTTGTTAAGAGATTTCTCATTAAAAGTCACATTAATGGTTTCCTCAACAATTTTGGTACTTTTATTGTATACTCTGAATGCTTTTGACACACCAGAATATCCAACAAAATATCCTTCATCTGCTTTTTCAGCAAACTTAGGTAACAACCTATTAGTTATCAAGATAGTAACAGGACATCCAAATGATTTGAAAAAGTAAATGTTAGGTTTTCTACCTCTCCAAAGTTCATAAGCAGTTTTATTTTTACCCTTAACAATCAAAGTCCTGTTTTGGACGTAGCAAGCAGTATTTACTGCTTCTGCCCAAAATATCACAGGTAACTTAGAATCTGCCAACATTGCTCTAGCAGCCTCAATTAATGTCCT
Source organism: Deinandra increscens subsp. villosa (assembly GCA_039602395.1). NCBI lineage: Eukaryota > Viridiplantae > Streptophyta > Magnoliopsida > Asterales > Asteraceae > Deinandra > Deinandra increscens. Next base: position 6,372 of record JBCNJP010003316.1, on the reverse strand, counting down.
ATTTCTCCTTTCTGCAACACCATTTTGCTGTGGAGTTCTAGGAGCACTAAATTGTCTAAGAATACCCTTTTCCTCACAAAATGAATTCAAAACATGATTTTTTAAATTCAGTGCCATTGTCACTTCTGATTGTCTTAACTTTCAGTTTTGCTTGATTTTCCAAAGATACAATTAGTGTTTTTAACAATTCAGTAGTTTCATCTTTTGTTTTTAAGAAAAACACCCAAGTATATCTTGTAAAATCATCAATGATGACAAAACAGTATGACCTTTTTCCCAAACTCATCACTCTAGTTGGACCAAACAAATCCATGTGTAAAAGTTCTAGAGGTTGAGTGATAGAAGACTCAGTTTTTGGCTTGAAGGAGGTCTTGTGTTGCTTACCCTTGAGGCAAGAAACACAGAGCTCAGAACAGTTGAACTGCTTGTTAGGAAGACCCTTAACCAAGCCAAGATTCACTATTCTGTTCATGTTCTTGTAGTTAACATGACATAACCTCCTGTGCCATAAATCAGATTCATCCACTAAGGCTTTGGATATAAAGCATGCAATTCCACTTGCTGGAGTGGCAGCAGATAGATCCAAAATATATAGTCCTTCTCTCCTAGGTGCTCTGAGTAACACAAGTTCCTCAGGGATGTTAACACCAGGTTTTAGGACTATTGCCTCTCTCTCAGTAAACATCAAATTCAAATTTTTGTCACACATTTGTGAGACACTAAGCAAATTGAAGTTCAATGTATCAACAAAATTTACCTTGTCAAAGGTAAGCTTTCCATTACTAACAGCACCTTGTGCAGTAATGTGTCCTTTTGCACTCCCAAAAGCTACAGGACCTCCGTTTATATTTTTGGGGTTTTCCAATACATGCTTATTTCCTGTCATGTGGCAAGTGCATCCACTATCAACAACCCATAGGCTTTGTTGGCCTTTATTATGCACCTACACACAGAGAAAATTGATTAATTTCTAAAGGGAACCCAAGCCTTTGAGGTCTTGGGCTTGCCAGAAGCATCATAATACTTGTACTCTTTAAGTACTAAAGTATGTTGTAATGGATCCTCATTCAACAGATCATCTTGATCAATGTTCAAGTGTTCAGACTGTTCACTTGTTTGATCTTGCCTGTTTGTTTTGCTAAGCCTTCTCTCAGCAATTTTCCTCTCTCTGTATTCCCTATATTTCTTTTGTTTGTTAGTCAAAACCTTTGGCACCTCATTGTGTGAGATGTAGGTTTGATCAACACTAGTTGCTGGTGAGATTCTAGCCTTTAGATTTGAAAATTTGTTTGACTGGCTAGATCTCTCACTGTGAAATGCAACAGTGGCATTTCCACTTGAACTAGAGGGAATTTCCGGTTGAGAGTTGTGCTTGTTTTTCACAAAATTTTCTCTAGAGGTGGTCTTGCCTCTAGATGGGTTTCTCCTTCCTTGACCTTCAAAATGGTCATACTCATCAGTAAACTGAACCCTGGGTCGTTGTTTAGGTGCAGTAACAGATCTCAGTGATTTGGAGTTTTCCGGTTGAACTTCATTTCCGGTTGAAAATTTTTCCGGTTGAAGTTCAGCCGAAACCCTGTTCATTTTTAAGACTGAAAAACTTCCATTTTTGTTGTTCCCAATTAAAACTTTGTTTGACTCAGTATCAAAATATTTCAAAGTGTTGCTTCTTACAGGTGAAGTTTTTCCTGTAGATCTTTTCTGAGTAAGAACAGTTTTGGGTTTTAACAAATTTTGGGTTTTGCTCAAAGGATTGAATTTGCACATTGCAGCCATGTGCCCTTTTTCACCACAGAAAACACATTCAAACATTTTCCTTTGGTAAGTGTTTGTGTTTTTGGCTGAATCTTCATTTGTGACCTGGTGGTAAGTTATCTTACCCATTTTCTCAGATTCACTGGGTTTTGGCTTCTCAGGTAGTTTTCCTCCAACTTTTGAGTCTTTGGGCTCATAAATAGTTGGGGGTGGAAAAGCAACTTTTGGTTTTAAAACCTTGGATTGGTCAACAGATGCTGATGTGCTAGCATCTTTGACTTCACAGTTTGTTAATGATTCAACAGAATTTGGTTCAGGAGAAGAGCATGTGGTGCTATCAACAGTTAGACTCACACCACACTCCTTCTGAAGTGCTTGGATTGGAGCAATAACAGGTGAATATTCCTTGGGTGGTTCAACATTGTTGTACCCAATACCTGTTTTCCCATGCATTACTCCATTCCAAAGTTTCTCAGCTTTCTTGTTAGCTGTTTGAAATTTGTCACAGGTGAACAAAGCATCTTTTAACTTAATTTCAAGAATGTCATTTTCTGCTTTTGCATCTTTTGTTTCTTGTCTTGAAACAGTTAGTTTGTTCAACAAATCTTCCAATTGTGTTTCCAAAATAGAGTTAGTTAGCTTCAATGCATCAAATTCTTTGTTCAAATTTTCAAGTTTGGTGATGTATGCATTTTCAGTTTTCTTAAAGCAATTTTTCAACTCATTCAGATTAGAAACTTCATCAATTAGATCAGTGTTATGTTTCCTGTACTTTGACACTTGTTCTATGCATGCAGGGCTGCATAGATTTTCCAAAATTTTTTCAGGAATCTCATTTACCTGTTCTGTTGAATCTTCTTTGGCCATCAAAGCATGGTTGATTGGCTCAAACTCAGTGACAAAGTCATCCCACTCAAAGCATTCAGTCTGGTTAGCTACAGCTGCCACCACATTTTGATTTCCAAGTGGTTTTGGTTGAGTTGGCTGTTGGTTGCTGTTGCTGTTGATGTGTTGACTGCTGCTGTTGTTGCTTCCATGACTTGATCTCTGTTGGACATTGTTGTTGTTATTCTGTCCTTCTCTCCTTGGCTGCTTGCATTCCCTAGCAAAATGACCAAGTTGGTGACAATTATAACATTTAGCTTTAGATTTATCCAACCCAATTGATGATCCCTTTGACCCTTTATAAGTTCTTCCTGTTCTCTTATAAAATCTTTGGGCTCTTACAGAAACCATAGCTAATTGAGTTAAAATGTCCATTTCCTCTAGATCATCTGCCCCTATGCATTCCAAGTCTTCACGTGTGAATCCTTGAGATGAGTCAGTTGCCACATAGGCAGAGTGAGAGTTGTCAAACAATGTTGAAGAACTCTCTGAGCATCTAGTTGGCTCATTGAAACTGACTGAGGGTGAGTGATATTGAGAAGAATTTGAGATCTTTTGAAAATCAGTGTAACCAAAGCAGTGGTTTGCAACTGTGGTGATGCCTCAGGGAAGTTATTTTGCTTAAGATTAAGCTCCATTTCATAAGCACTAAGGACTCCATGGAGTTCACTTAGTTTAAGCTTTTTGAGGTCCTTGCACTCCCTAATGCTTACTGTGTAAACAGTCCACATTGGAGGTAAGGATCTCAGGAACTTCCTGTTAGCATCAGCCTGTTCTATTGTTACTTCTACCTTTTGCAATTCATCAAGAAGTGAAACAAATCTAAGATACTGGTTGGTCATAGATTCACCAGTTTTGTAAGTGAAGTTTTCATATCTTTGTTTCAAAACATCCTTTTTGTTTTCCTTAACCTCACTAGACCCTTCATACATTTCACTGAGAGCATTCCACAAGCCATTTGCTGTCTTATATCCCTTAAACCCTACCAGTATAGAGTTGGGTAATGCAGCCTGGAGTGTCCAGTAGGCCTTGTGATCATATTCAAGCTCATTATAATCAGCTTCAACATATTTGTCTAGTGGTTTTGGTATTTGCACTTCGGCATCATCAGCAGATTGAACAGTTGGACTATAAGGACCTACAGTCAACCTGTTCCAAATGCGTCTGTCTAGGCTTCTAACAAAACCTTCCATCCTGAGTTTCCAAGTATCAAAGTCATCAGGAGTGAAAATTGGTGGTTTGTTAGAGCTACCATTTAGTGAACCAAGAGTTAAGTCAGTCATTGTGAAAAACAGTTTGTAAAACAGAAAAAGCTTGTAAAAACTCAAGTGAGCAAGTAAAGTATCAACTTTGAAGCACTAGAAGTCTTCAAAGTGTAGAGCCAATGCTCTGATACCACTTGTAGGACCGTTGATTACTCAGAGAAATAATCAGAACAAGAACTCTTTACATGCAGATCACAACCATGCGGAATAAAGTTGTATCATACTTGTTTTTACTTAAGCTTTGTTTTACTTATACTTGTAGTTTGATTGTATTGATTGCATAAACTAGTGAACACAAGATAATAAATTTCTCGGTACTATTTGCATTAACTCAAGTTCAAACTGTTACAAGTGTAAGCACTAAATCTGGTACTTGTGAATGAACTAGCTAACAACTATAAATAGTACTAAGGAGATCAACTACAGTCGTTGATCTCATACGGGCTAATCTAACCGTACATAAAAGTCAAACAATAAACTTACTAAAAGAACATTAGTAAACATACAAAAGAGGAAATGTGCAAAATGCATTTATCTATAAGTAGGAGACGGCTAGGATGTGACTTTGGAAGAATAGAAGTTGTTGCAGGTCTGAAATCTGCAAAAGTAATCTTTCTGTACTTTTCCGGTTGAACTCTTTATACTGTTGGATAAAAGAGTTCACCCGAAAATGTTCTTCCGGTTGAGCTTCCGGTTGACAAAACTTCCGCTTGAGCGTTCTTCCGCTTGAACATATCTTCAACCGGAAATCTTCGTCTTCATCCGGTTGACTCAGAAAATCATTTCCTTACAAGTTTGCATCTGCGTTTGAATAGCAGCAAACGCGTTATAGTCCGTCATGATTGAAAATTTTGAATTCTGATCCGAACTAGCTCCGAACTCGTCACACCCTCCGAACTAGCTCCGAACCTTTACCGAACTGTCAATCAAAAGTCCGAACCCTCAACGAACGTATCTCCGAACTCAAAAGCGCCGATCTATCTCCGATCCTAGTCCGAACTACCTCCGAGACAGAATATCCTCCGAACTCTCTCCGATAGCACACCGAACTCTCACCGAACAGGAAAACAGACCGAACTTCGCTCCAAACTTGGAACTCGGAGCGGTTTCACCGAACCTAGAGTTCGGCCGAACGTCAAACTCGGAAAATTTTAGATCTCAACAGAAAACACTCAGACTTGAACTCTAACACTCAAAGGAACTAACAACACTCAGAAACAATGAATTTTGACGCAAAACATGGTGGTTTTCACGTTAAAATTCAAGAGATCAAAAGGAAAACGAGCTTTGATTAGACGTTTAGCACCAATTCGAACCAAACAGCACCAGAATTGCTCTGATACCACTTGAAAGAGCCTGGATACGGATCAGTCTGGACGAATTGATCAATGCAAACGTAATCAAGTATGAATTAACACACAAACGAGTAAATAAACTCAATCTCTTTATTGAATAGAGAATCAGAGTACAGAGAATTACAGAGAAAACCTCACTGACCAGTTCACTCAAAATTCTCTCCAAAAAAACTTACTAAATTACAAAGACACAAACCTATTTATAGACCTACGGACGTCCGAACTCTACTGCTTGTCCGAACCTCAGGTTCGGCCAAGGCTCGGCCAAGGTTCGGCCAAGGCTCGGCCAAGGTTCGGCCAAGGCTCGGCTAAGGTTCGGCCAGAGTTCGGCCGTCTGACCAAAATCCAAAACTTGTGTCTTCGCTTGATCCAGCTCATTGCCATTTCGGGTATCAACATCATCTTGTAAAGACTTGATCTTAATCAAAAAGTCTTTCTCATTTTATTTTAATTTCTCAACTTGGCTCTCACTCTCTTTCGCCTTATCGACCAACTCGAGGTTGTAAGCGCGGTAGCGAGCTACAACCTCAATACATTTATCAGAACATAAAACAAGTTTTACCTCATCAGGGATGGTTTCGTGTTGAAGTTCTACAAGCCTCTAACTTGCCTCAGATTCAACTTCAAATGAGCTCACCTCAGTAACAGTTCTAGTGACTTGAGCATTGTCTTCAGTCAGATAATCAATTCCAGCCATTAAACAGAAGTTAGTTAGAAAGAGAGGGTCAATTATGTTAGACACGTCTATCTCTCCATCATTTGCCTTCACTACAAGAGCATAGTTGGTCTGGCTAGAAGACGGATTCTGAGATGAGGAGGTCCAGTTGTAGTTTGAGTCTTCAAGCGATACCAAAACCTTGTTGCTTTCATCCGATCTTTGTTGTTGTTGAGAAGATGACGATCCTCGTTGAGAGACATTTGAGCTGGTGCTCTGTGGCTTCTGGAATGACGAGATGCCTTGTTTTTTATAAGATTGGGTAACACCACCACCCTGCTTTTGATGAGTTTGGTTACTTCCACCAGAATTGGATTGCCCGTTCCACGTCCTTGGCTTAGGACATTCACGTGCAAAGTGACCCATTTCTTGACAGTTGTAACATTGCACTTTTTAC
>JBCNJP010003314.1:0-18804 GCA_039602395.1 Deinandra increscens subsp. villosa | reverse complement strand
AGTATATAGATATATATATATATATATATATATATATATATATATATATATAGGGTAAGGATCATGTAAAAACCACATCTTTTTGCAAAAACTTAAAAACTAATACTAAAACCTTCATAATTTTTTCATACGATCATATTTTTTTTTAAAAATTTGCACCAAAAACCTTAGAATTATGAGTTCTTTAATTCTGGAAAAAAATTTAAAAAAACCTTAACGTCTCGTCGTTTTTTTATTAGTGCACCTGTGCACTAATAATAAAACTCATACATATAGTATGCGTTAATGTTTTGTTTAGAAAAATCGCATCAAATACGTTATAATTTTGTTAGTTTTTCCTGGTTTTTTATTAGTGCACATGTGCACTAATAATAAAGCACTTTATACGTGTCGTATACATTAATATTTTAAAAGACAAAATTGCACCATAAATCTTATAATTATGTTATCTTTAACTCTAAAAATATGTTTAACGTTTTTTTTAAATTTTATGCTACACATGTGCACTTTAACTACTAGTTATAGTGAATATGTAGAATTATCATTAGTTCTATGAATATTTTAGTCTTTTTTAAATGTTTTTAACATAAACAATATGTTTTCGCATGACAATTCTCATTTGTGTAGTACTAATGAAAATAGTGCACATGTGCACTAATAATACACATGTGCACTAATTTTTTTTCTTTGAAATATCAATTTCTTTTCCAGAATCAAAGCCAATAGAATTTTAAGATTTTTGGTGCAAGTTTCATAGAAAAATATTAACGTATGTAAAAGTTAGGAAGGTTTTAGTGTTAGTTTTAGGTTTTTGCAAAAAAAAGAGTTTTCGCAGGATCCTTACCCTATATATATATATATATATATATATATATATATATATATTATGATTATGATGTGTTTGTAGCGTGTATAAAAATATGATCATTATGGGTCAAATAACACCACTGTTATGTAAGTTTTAAAATTATAAAACACAATAATAAACAATCACCATACACCACACGTTAGGGCAAGTACACCCATCGCTGACGCAGTATAGTGATGGTAAAATACCAAGGTCGTCCAATGACACGAGGGCTCTTGATATTTGATCTTCCTCGACGTCTAGCAAAATCTAGAAGTTGATAAAGTGTGGCACCCCACTACATCTTTTAATCAATTATCTTATATAAAAAGTAGTCCCCAATTTAAAAAAAAAAAACGGGTCCATTCATCACCATCAAAACCATTAGCATTCATAAAGTTATAAGTTTGTTATCTTAAAAACGTCATATCAGATTACATAGTCGAATATCAAAATAGGACGACGGTTTTCTCCATCTAATACGGCCATCTTTAGGTGTTCGGTTCATTCTCCAAAATGCTCAACCTGGACCCGCTTGCACTTCATTCTTGTTACCTGTCAACAATACTAGTATAGTATTAGTATTAATGGCGCAATAGTAACCAATCACACAAAACATACTTTCTTTAAAAAAAGACAGATTGCAAAATTCGTAGGCTACCCGGATTTCGTAGCCTACGAATCACCAACTCTGATGGACAAATTGCAAGATTCGTAGGCTACCCTGATTCAAAGCCTACGGATCACACATTATGCCCTCTTCACCCAAACTCCCATAAATCTCAATTTCCACCACTCCTTTAGATGTCATACAATCATGAAATCATTCTATAAAATGGACTTCAAATTTCTATTCGCACTAAGTGTCAAATAACAAGTTGGAAAGTGTTAGAGAACCTATTCCAACCCGTTTGACCCATTGCATACATCACAACATACCTCTTTTGGATGCACATACTTAGAACATCATTTTATTATCAACTAGGTATCTACCTTGATTTGGTAGCATCAAAAATTTTCACCTTACCCAAACGGGTCGAATTCCATTTTACCCAAACGGGTCAAATTCCATCTTACCCCAACCAAGTCAAATTCCATCTTACCCAGACGAGTTAAATTTTCATTCTACCTCTTGTTTACTTTCTAGGATGGTTACTCCAACCCATATTCTACCCCATATTCTACCGAATCATTAACTATGCCATTCAATTCAATACAGGTGTAATACTAATAAAGTACGATCACTCATGTTTAACATGAGCTCACTAAACATACCTTACGTTACCACTTCATGCCTAGCTTTAACTCAGTCGTTTGACATACTCCCCTTGACATGAATGTTCCATGTCAAGGATAACACTTTTACCCGAATGTACTACTTAGATTGTGAATGGCCATAATTCCCCATCTTACCCGAAGGTTCATAAATACCATATCATGCCTACGTACATCTTACCCGAAACGGTCACACCACACCTTTAGTATATTACACATAGGTGATATACATACATCCTTACCCAAACGGGTCAAAACACATCTTTAGAATATCACACATATTTGATATACATACTTTTTACCCAAACGGGTCAAAACACATCTTTAGAATATCGCGCATAAGTGATATACATACATCCTTACCCAAACGGGTCAAAACACATCTTTGGAATATCACACATAAGTAATATACATACCTTCTTACTCAAACGGGTCAAAACACATCTTTAGAATATCACACATAAGTGATATACATGCATCCTTACCCAACTGGGTTTAACACATCTTTGGTATATCACACAAAAGTGATATACATGCATCTTTACCCAAACGGGTCAAATCACATCTTTACAATACATCTACTCTCATACATTTATATTATCCCAGACGGGTCATATTACCTTACCACATAAACACACTTTCATTTATCTCTATAAACCCAAACGGGACATAAAACTTGCTCCACATATTCACGTACATTCTTATATCTATCTTATCCCATCGGGTCATAGATTATACTCCACATACGCATACTTTCATGTATTCTTACTTGGTGTTGTAGCTATTATCTAAATACAATCATCATTCTTCCACTAAGTCCATAATCCTACTTATGGTCACACCCCCTTTGATCGTAACTTCCAAAGTAAGACTTAACTACTTAAGTGTTACCAATCTTGCCCAACGGGCTAAATCGTACAATCACTTACCACCATACTTTACATTTACCATCCCTCTTATCTTCCTATTTGTATTACATCTCGGATAGTTATTCAAACTAATAAACAACTATACCGTTTACATGCTTTGTAACAAAATTTAACAATCTTAAACGTTACCTCAAAATCTTCAATTTAGCATTCCTTGATGACTTGAGCTCCCACCACTTTTACCTATAAGTTACTTTATTATTTAGATTGGTAATTAACAATATGACCAACCATAACACTCAAGTATTATTTCACTTAACAATTCAACTATTTTCACCTACTTTCAAACTCAACATCTCTTTTAGGCATTTTTACAAACACTTGGTGTGCATGAAAATGCTTAATCTATCGTATACACTTTTAACATACTAATTTAACCATTCTTTACATACTTACATTCCAAATCACATACTTTAAGTCAAATTAACAATCATCACAACATTTACAAGCAATATTCTTGAGATTAAGTTAACCAAACCAAACTCAACCCACATACAACCTAGAATTCATTTTCTAACAATGGATTAAACCCACACTCTAACCTCTACTTCCTTAGCCAAGTATGTAAACATGCAACAATAATATTATGCATCTAACACACTTAAATCACTAAGGTAACAAATTACATACATCAATTTCGACATTAGAGATGAGTTCATTTTCTACCAACTTAGAGGGAGGAACTTACTTCAGAACTTAAACAAATATGGAGTAGAAATCAAGAATGGGTTGAAGAAACAAGCTTAGATTTCAGATTTCCCCTTCAATTCCACCAATTTAGCCTTCCAAATCGAATTTTGACCAAGCCCTAGCTTCCTCCCCTCCCATATACACCTCTGTATTTTTTATTCCAAGGACGAAAACCATTTTTCCCTTTTAATCCCTTATTGACATACTGCTCCCCCCCCCTCTATAAAGCCCTTTTGTGAAGTTTTAACCACATATTTTCCTTTTACACATAACACCCTTAACTTTCATGGCTATTCTATTAGTTACTTATAATTTTAGTAACTAACTAAACGCAAATTTTTCGTATTGGGTCATCATTGAAAACACATTTAACCCAATATCTACATGTATGCCCACATAATTTATATATTTCGGGATGTTACATAAACCTTGTAAATAATAAAAATAAGACAAAGATAAGATAAATTTTGGTTAATTCAATCAAAGATAATATCATTTGGCGTGATTTGCTAATGGTGTAGTTGGTAACCTTTTTATCTATGAACTTTCCAAAATTGTTATACGAAGGTAGAAAGGGACCTCCTCAGGCAACCCAATCATGTGTTTTCCCATTGTTAATCAGCAGGGATGACTCCCGAGGAGACCGTCTGTTAATTAACAAATGTACTATGTAATTAATTCCATTTCTTGTAGGACCTTATGGTTAAGTGTCGTTACGATCGGATATGTTGTTATGAACCAACAAGGGAACAACGACACACCAGATTATAGTATTGACCAAAATGTTTTATAAGGATTCGTTGTCCGTTTCATCCCCCGTACCGTTCTCGTGGGTACGTGGTCAGTAGTAACCAAAACCTCTAGTAAGGTGTCACCCACCTACTAATGTGCTTTTGAGGGCATAAATGTTCCATGATACATGAGGCAAGTTTTTTTTTTTTTAAGAATCACTAATAAAATTTTATATTAAAGATTAGTTTCAAATTATCATTATCACACACCTTAAGATTTACTTACATATTCATGTTACCAACCCACCAGAGGTTTGTTTTCCCCCAAATGAGTATAAGATTTAGCCAAACGTGGCTTGACAGATTTTCTTAAAAGAAGATAAAAAGTTCATAGACAAACAAAAACAAATTGTTAATTAGTTGATGTCTTAAAATCTCGATTAGAAAAAAACTAAAGCTTGAAAACAATGGCTAAAAAAGTAGTAAAAGAGAGTAGAAAGATTGGAGAAGAATTTAGAAGTTAAATCTGTTAGAGGAGGTTGGTATTTATCGATCCGAGTTGTACTGTTTGGCATGCACAACTCGTGCTAGGATAGGCACGATCCGTGTCTGACAGATGATTTTGGCATATCCCGCCAGTACGGTGCACAAGGCGTGTTTTTGGGTCATGGGGCGTGATTGTCAGAGGAGCAAAGGTCAACTTTCTTTGTGCTATCTATAGTGGGGCACGACCCTATCTTGGCCCAAAATCATGAAGTCTTCAGTTTTTCTTCATTTTTCGGCGTAAATGACTTTTTTGTGATTTTGACCTGGATTATTCTAAAAAACTACGAATGAAACAATATTTATCGGTTTGTTATAAAATTATATCATTCGACTCGTCATATTTTATCTTTAATTCAGTTGTGGTCCCGACAGTTTTTGACGTTCTTTTAAGAGATCCGTCTTAATATCAGTATTACGAACATTAGTATTGGTGTTACAAACAAAATGCATTAGATCTAGTGTTTGTAACATTGACAAAAATAATATATTATGGTTTTACCTTTGAATTCTTTTTAGTAGCTTAATGTTATCCAACACTATTTACGAGTTGGGAATGCTAACATGTTGTGATGTATATTCCTTGGCCGTGTAAAGGGAACGAATCATATCACTTGATGGAGGGAGAAAAAAAGAAATATCATTGTAAGTAAATAGCAATTTATTTTTATATATTTAAATATCTTTAGTTGGTTTGTGTAGTTTTGAATAAGACAATCAAAGGATTTTGAGAAATTAACTAATGAAAATTAAGGGAATTAAGTTGATTTAAAAGGAAGTGTGTTATCAACTAATTTGTTTATTGCTTCTTTTAGGACTCCTTGGGATGGCGAATCGCGTTGCTTGAGAAGGAAGGATCTTATAGACACATTGTATGCTGCACTTCCCCGTGGCACTGTCAAGTTCGACTGCCAACTTGAATCTATAAAACTAGATCCAAGATCTAACAAGCCAGTTCTTCTCTTCGTCAATGGAAACTCCATTATCGCCAAGGTATATATTAACTTGATTTATAAGTACAAAAGCTAAAATTTTAAACGACTAACGTTTTACACTTTCTACGTGATTTCATTTCATAATGATTCTTATTCGTGCTTGTAGCTCGTAATTGGTTGTGATGGTGGCAAGTCAATAATTGCCGACTTTCTAAACCTGAAGCCTACAAAGACCTTTCCCTTATGTTCAATTAGAGGTCTAACAAACTACCCAAGTGGTCATTCATACGGTCATGAGTTCACTCGCTTCATGAAAGATAACGTTCTTGTGGGAATAATTCCTATTGATGAGAACTTAATTTACTGGTTTTGTGCAACAAGCTACAATCCAGGAGGTTGTTGTTTACTAGTTTATCATAATGTTTATCTAATAAACAGATACATATTGCACTTGCTTATCTTTCACACTATGATGAACAGCAGATAAAAAGACTTGGGAAGATCCTGAGGTAATACGACACTCAAGCTTAGAATTTGTACACGAACATCCCCAAGAAATTCGCGAAATGATCGAAAATGCAGACGTAAAGTCCTTGTCTTTAACAAACTTGAGATACCGTGCACCATGGGAGTTGTTAACGAGCACATTTTGTAAAGGAACAGTGATGGTTGCTGGTGACGCTATGCATGTTATGGGACCCTTTTTGGCGCAAGGTGGTTCTGCAGGTTTAGAAGATGCAGTTGTGCTAGCTAGAATAATGGCACAACAGGGTTTAAATCCCGAAAGTGGGAATAAGATGACGGTCCAAGGTGTTCAGGAAGCGTTTTATCGATTTGTAAAGGAACGAAGGATGAGGGTCGTACGATTATCATTCCAAACTTACCTCACCGGCATGATAGTGAGTGCTTCTTCTCGTATAAAGAAGATCATATATATTATCCTACTAATTCTTCTCTTTCACAACCAGAGTGGTCATATTGATTATGATTGTGGTGATCTTTAATGCACTCAAAGATCTATAAACTTGTTTCATACATGCATTCCTAGGTTTTATATATATATAAACGGTTGAACAATCAGTTGTGTATTATGCTTATAGTTTTGTTGGGTGATACATTAAACGTAATATCATATAAACTTATAGTTAGGTTTGCACTACTACAAAAACTGCTTTCCTTGACACGCGAACGATGACACTCGATAATTCTTAACGTGCAAAAACTGAAGTGTCAAAATAAAATGTCATTTATAGGTAATTCCTAAGAATTTATGACGCGCATTTTTGAGTGTCAAGAATTTCTGTCATATTTCAAAAAAAAAAAAACACGGAGGACACTTATAATGTGAGTGTCAAGAAGCTGGTGTCGTTTTTTTATTTTTTTTGGCGCCAAAATTTTTCCCAAAATTTAACCTACTTCTCCCCCAAATATTTTTCCCCCAAATATTTTCCCCTAACCCTAAAACTCTCCCGCTCACAAAAACTCTCCTCCGCCTCCCCCGCTCACAAAAACTCTCCACCGGTCGTCTCGCCACCGGCCGCCTCTCCTCCGCCTCTGTCAGCCGGCCGCCTCTCCACCGACCCCCTGCAACGGCGTCGTCCACGCCGCCGCTGACGGAACCCTAGTTTTCTATCCTCCCCCTGTTTGTCATCAGGCCTGGCGTTGTTTATGGAACAATCGCTCGTGGTACCAGATCCGATTCAAACCAGAACCGTACAACGATTCCGTTTAGCTTCTCGGGTTCTTCTGCAAATACATGCTAAATCTCCACTTTCCGGCGAAATGAGAATCACAGGTACGTTGCTATTCTGTTCTATTTCAGTGGATCCTACGAGTAGTACTATTACTGTTGCACAAAGTACTACACACAACAGCACCGATAAATACTCACCTGAATCTCAAGCTTCTTCACAATCATGGTTATTAATCTCACATTGATGAGGCTAGTCAAAGTCGAACTATGGTTGATGAACATGTTAGTGGTCAAAATGAGAACCCAGTTAACAGAGTTAATAAGTAAAAGAAAAGCTATTTCTGTTAGTTTTGCTACTTGTTTTGTTAATTTGTTCTAATACATGGATTTTTGATTTAGGGTGAGAATGATCCTCTGGTTGTTCAGAATAAGTTAGAAGTAGTTTACAGTTGGCAAAGAGGATCAAAATCGAGCCACTGAAAATATCTAAGGGTTTCTTCACTTTGTTGATTCCTTTAAATGGAACCCTTTTGTGTTTTTCTTTAATGCATATTGTATATGTTTGGATTTACGATTGTATTATATTTGGTTTTGCGTTTCTACAGCTCGAAGAAGAAGCCCACTCTCGGGTATGTTTAGCTGCTATAAACATGATCATCTATGAATTTTTGTTATTTTATCATGCATTCAAATATGTTGCTTAGACATAATAAAAAAATCCAATGATAAAAGTTATGTACCAGTATTGGTGATACAGGTAGCTTTTATCACTGGATTCTGCTCCTAATTTTGATGATATTTACTGTTTTGAGAACTTGAAAAAGTTCTTAATGTGTTGTATTTGTTTTGTAGTTGTGATTTCTGTGACAAAGGAAGGTGTGAAATTCTCAACAAGAGGTGATATTGGTACTGCAAATGTCGTTTGTAGACATATAAAACTGTTGATAAGGTACATTTGTTTGTATTTTTGTTTTGGAGATTAAAATGCTTAAATTTTTTTTTCATACTTATGGCTTGGTTTAATTAAAGGTACTTCTCCTTGAGTAGCATATCGCCAAAAGTTGATGTGTTATTTGATGCATAACTATAGAAACTGTTACAATTAGAACCCTGTCTGTATCATAAGTTTTATATATAAACATTTTACTATAGTAATTCTTTTAATATTCTTTCAACCACCATGGCTTCTGTTGCTTGCCTTGAGAGCCCATACCTTCGACGTAAGTCGCAAGTGTTTTGTAGATAGCCATTGAAGATGCAGAATATATCATCAATAACAACTATTGACCTGGCACAACCAAAACTCTTATAAGTGCTTAATGATATGAAGCTGATCCTGAAACTGTTATATCCGAATTCCATCATATATGAAATAATGGTTTTTCCTTGATTTTAGAAGTTTTAGTTTCCTTCTTCTTTTTATGTAAAAGTGTGAATCCTTTATTTGAGAAATTTATGTGTAAATTTAGATGACAACTTCACAATTATACACCCTTGATGTAATATTAACATACCAATCCTCTTTTCTGCATTACTTACTGTGTGTCATATAAAGAATAATAGATTATAGTATTTTTCAGACTAACCAATCAATCATATATAATAAATATTATAGGCCAATATTGATAGGATTTGTAAAGATAAAAGAGATGGTACCTTGGATATGTTGCATGCTCATCCTGATGAGACACAGCCATGAAATCCCCATTGCAGAACATGTACCGGGTCAAATCGGCCCAACCCGAACTGATTAAAGCAGCAACTTCTTCTCTTGTTTTCAGGTTTCTACTTCCCTTAAAAGGAAGACTTAGCTCCTTAGGTGGATTAGCAATCTTCTTCCCAAAAACAGCCAACATTTTTATATTTCAGTTCTAAAACACAAATGACAACATATGTTGGATATATATATATAGTTGTCACATGTTCATGTTTATCTACATATAATGTCAAATAAAAAAGATAGATACAGATAAAGGATGTTGGTGAGGTGGCAACATATTTAGCAAGTGGCAGCCCTCTGGTTTTATGCAATTGAAAATTTCAAATATGCATGACATAATAATCAAGGGTACATCGAAAAACAAACTTGTCTTACTTGCTGGTCTAACTTTTTATTATTAATTATTTTTTGATTAAAAAGTACAGGAAAACGAGAAATCTAAACCACTATTTCTTCTTATTTATAATCAACTGTTGATTGATGAGAAACATATACATGCATATGAATGATTGAATTCTATAAATCCCAGGTATATATTCAAGTTTACACCCTCTAGAACAACTGTAGAAGCCCAAATGTCGTCGCTTGATCGGTTGAAAGGTGTTGATCAGAGACCGGTTAGTTTCATGGTTGATCATGCTAGGATGGTTGTACCACATGCATCAGGAGCGTGTTTTCCGTCCTCAAAAACCAGGTTTCCGTTAACAAAGGTGGCCACAACTTTTCCGGTGAGTTTTGAACCCATGTAAGCCGATATGCTCTACATACAAAATGTAAATGTGTTTAGTTTTATTTCGACTTTTATGGTCAAAGTGTAGTGAAAAAGTCAAGAACCAGAAACTCATACAGGATGCTTAAGATGTACGGTATGGTTTTCATCAAGGTCAAACTCCTTTTCAGGTTCCCAAACAATCACACTTGTCTTGCATAAAATACATTTAGAATTCACACTTGGGGGTAAAGAACCCTAAATACACATCTTAATTTTAATGTTCAATCACACTTTTCTTGCATAAAATACATTTAGAATTCTTGATTCCTGGATCTAGTACATCTCAACCTCTATTTCACTTACAAATTTGATCTAAAAAGGATACATACTGATGCTCAAAAGTTGCTCAACATGTCTACTTGATGCATGTCACAAACTAATTTGCTTTTTTTGTTGTAATGAACATTTTTTATAATTATATTTAACACAAATGATCTTTATTTAGAACTGTGAATCTTTACTATAACAGTTTTTGTTTATACAGGGAGGTGAACCTGATCTGATGACTGCAGCAAAGATGGTTCTACATGATTGGCAGAGGGGTAACTATAGGCTGAATATGCTGCAAATAAAAATGGGTTCAAGTTAAAATAAGCAATTTTTTAGTTCAGGTTTGGTTGAGAACGTGTTGATAATTTATGATTATAGGTTTATTGTTAAACCCATTTGTAAACTCATGTTAACTTTGTAATGTTGTTAAATGTATTTTTATTTTGCATTATTAGATTAATTGTCATTAATTGTAGAGAGTAGTGATTCTATTAAAAATATATATTTTTTTATTTTAATTTTTACCTTCTTGACGCGCAAAAATGCGTGTCATCTCTCTTCTTGACCCCGGCTTCCTTGACGCCCATTTTATGACACGCATTGCGCGTCATAGATGGCGTGTCATTGTTCGCGCGTCAAGAGCTTCTTGACACGCATTTTGCGCGTCAAGAAGCTTCTTGACCCCCGCATCCTTGACGCGCATTTGCGCGTCAAGAAGGCACTTTCTTGACACGCAATGCACGTCAAGAATGCCCGTTTTTGTAGTAGTGTTGGTTCGTTTAATACGTAATTTATATCTTTCTGTTAACACATGGTTACTCTATAAATAGTCCTATAAGGATAGCCATGACCTTGTATATAAATCATTAGTAAAATAACAATTTGATGGAAGCTATAAGTAAATAACCAACTAACTTATAAATCATTAGTAAAATAACAATTCGATGGAAGCTATAAGTAAATAACCCACTAACTATCCGTATATTTTGAGTTGCACCACTTATACCATTTTTATGCATAAATACATGTATGTATCATCCTTTATCCATGCCACAGTGGGGAAACACTCAGGGTCCCTCGTTATATTTGTTATGTTGTTGGTGCCTCAATAAAGTTCACCTATGTGAGCATGACTAGATATCCCCATCAGTGTCATATACTAGTTTACTAATTAGGATTTTCGTTCCCCATATATACAACAACAATACAACAATCATACCCAGTAAAGTCCCACCAATAGCATGAAGCTATTAGTAGGGTCTGGGGAGGGTGGGGATGTTCCCTATATATAGTCAAGTCTAAATTTTCATTCCCTATATGTAGTCACATCTAAATTAAGGTTAGACAACATAATTTGTATTCAAGGTTTTAGAGTTATATTGTAAGGAATATCTCCTCCTAGATGAATTGCTCTTAAATGACTAAGCATACTTGATCTAGAAGGTCAAGTTGATACGGAAGATCAAATATTGATCCGGATGACTGCATGTACGGATAAATTCAAGTTCCTACAAAAGAAAAGTTGATCCATATAGGATCGTGGTTATTAGCTCAATAACTTAAACAAGATTATTTACAAAGTTAACAAGGCGGAAGCAAGTTAACTTTCACTTAAACACTCGCTAAAATTATGTTTGTAGAAACCGGGGTCGGCTTAAACTTGGTTTCGGTGCTTAAGCGGATCGAGACTTTGTGCACTCGCTTTGTAGAACAAATAAACAATAGAACAACATAGTGTGTGAGATGTGATGATGATGAGGAAAACTAGTAGATAGATATCTGATGAACAAGATGAAGGTAGATAAACAAAGATAACCGGATGACTACATTTACCTACCTCACTTTTAATTTAAAGACACATTACTAGAAAGTCTCTCATTCATTCATACACTCATGCATTCCACCATGTGATATGCATATTATATATACTAACCAAACAATGGAAAAGTAGTAAATAACACAACCAATGACTAGTGACATAAATAATGCAACAATAAATAATAAAGTCACTAATGCCAAGTCATCGGCTTGTCATATAACTTGAGTCTTCATGGTCTTCATCTTGTTGTGAGATGGTAAACAATAAGTGGTCCATGCTCTCCCTTGACAAATACTTTGACGTCTTTGTTTGTAGCCCAAACGATCACATCTAACCAAATCTCGGTATCTCAACCTCGAGAATCCCAAAAATTTCCCCTATTTGGTAGATGGAATAAACAAAGTAAGTAACTCAACTCTTGTGACAACGGTTCCTTGTATTCTTGCAACTTGACTTCAAGATAATCTTCATACACTTTCAATTCTTTCATTTAATCTTTCCCTTTATGAAGATCAAAAGATTTGATTCTTCTAGCCAACCACCAAAAGGCCATAAGTGCATAGGGTGTCTATCAATATCAACCTGGTGTATGTTAGACGCTACCCACGGATTCAATCTACTCGAGTTGTGGAAGATAAATGGTGAAGAATAAATTAGAGACTTGATCCCATAATTAAATAATCCTGAAAGTACTTGGCAAAGAATACCAGACCAATGTATTTCATTCAAAATACCACTTTTCATCTTGAAAATAACCGATACTTCTTCAATCTAGACCTTGCCTTAGTTTTTTATAAAGACGTGAGCATCAGATCGTCTACTTGATCTAGCTATTTTGGATATGAAACGTAATTAAAATGATTGTTTTATTGATCAACGAAGAACAAATACAATCTGGAATATCACAGAGAAAAACCCCTCATAGAACACACACTTAATACTCAGACATTCGCTTAATTGTTGTTGAATTACAAAGCAAAATGGGTATTTATACCCATTTACACGAACCCACCCGAACTGTGACTTCATGTGCTTCGGAACTCGTCTGAACTGACACGAAGTCAGTTCGTGTAACACCATTTTTGCAGCTTTGTTTTTTTTTCAGATACTTCACACGACAGACCGATCATGCACTAAAAAATTCCCCTCGACGTGTGCAGTATCTGTTCATCCAATCAAAACGTATCTTCGAACAAACTCTCCCTCAACTTGATGGTAGCATGATCTTGAATACTTGACGATGCACATTGTGTTTCCTATCTTTATCAGCAGCTTCAAAGAGATGAAGTTGTGATATTCTTCTTCACTAAGTATCTGTTCAATTATAAATAATCTTGGCGCAAAACGTCTCTTCGAGACTCCAAAATATGATTTTTGAAATTTTGATTTGTATCTCGTGTCGATCAGATCGAAAACACACAGAAACAAAATCTTTTTGGTTTTTAGAAAGTTTATATCAAAACAAACCTAAAATCTTTTTAATTTTTCAAACTTATGCTAAAACACACCTAAAATCTTTTTCAGTATTCTGAAATGAAATGAAATTGCAATACAGAATCAAACTCTATTTTGGTATGAGAAAGATCACTATCAGAGATCATATTGAACATAACGCACTCAACTACACTTCAATTTCAACTAATTGAAGCACACAAGTCATGTTGATTACTGGTATAATTTGTCCATCTTAAACTCAGGCAGAATCATATTCATAACAACTGAATATGTTAATGTATTGATTAGATTTGCTTTGACCAGTGTATCCCATAATATCAGACATATTAAAACATTTTTCTTTTTATCGTGTGATTACACTTGTGATTATCACATAGCGTATTGTTTTCATGAAATCGTCAACTGTGTTCCATGCAAATAGAAATAAGAATATTAAATCGTCTAC
Source organism: Deinandra increscens subsp. villosa (assembly GCA_039602395.1). Taxonomy (NCBI): domain Eukaryota; kingdom Viridiplantae; phylum Streptophyta; class Magnoliopsida; order Asterales; family Asteraceae; genus Deinandra; species Deinandra increscens. Next base: position 4,680 of record JBCNJP010003314.1, on the reverse strand, counting down.
CTTAAGATCGATCCTTCGATACGTAGATAAGGCCTCGGATTTAACAAAATAGGAAAGATAAAACAAGTTGAAATTGTATACTTCAACAACAACCAGGTCGGTCTTGTGGACACGCAGAGAAAGTCCGATGAATTATACGAAACACCAAAGAAAATAAAGCAAAACCTCAAACGAACAATGATCAGGACGATCTTTCGATACGCAGAGAAAGTCCGATCGTTTGAGAAAATAAAGAAAATCAAACAAGTTTAAATCTTTGTAAAATGAACACATGTATACAAAGTGACTTTTCAATTTTTCTTTTTCACACATTTTCCTTTTGTCATGAAATACGCTTCAATATTTTATCCACTTGGTCAATCATAGCATTTAGTGTATATCACATCTGAATACTTTCTGGTTTGCTGAGCCTACCAAGCATATCAAACAATGATCTTATGGCCTTTTTATTACTCTATCAATGATTCATATATATAAGCCAATGTACCATCATTTCCCAATGATCAAGTTCTCAAGATATTATATATTTTGCATATATTCACCTTCACTATATATTTTGCATGCATTCACCTTCTCCCCATAACATGCATTTTCTCCCCATAACATACCATATCATACATTTTCTCCCCCTAAAATGAAAAACTCTATTTATGGACTTTTCATTTTATTAAAACATGACACTATTTTTGGCTTTTTCATTTTATTAAAACATGACACTATTTTTGGCTTTTTAAAATTTCTCCCCCTAAACAACAAACGAAATGTAAAGAAAAAAATTGATCATCCGACACGGATACCTGGCAGTTGTAGTTTTGCATAAAAATTTCAGGTAAGAAAACTAATATCACTTGAAATTTAACTTAAAATAAGCAGAATACTCCTCCATCAACAACTTTTCAGTCGTTGATAGGTCTTCCAGAAGTACCTACACACTGGTCAAACACGTTAGAGTTTAAATGACCCGAAGCGGATCGCTTCTGGTCGACTAGTGTCCCGATTTTGCTTCGAAACCACCTTAGGTTTCCATTATTGTTGTTCTTTTGGTAAATCAGTCTTTGAGGAATCAATCATAGTTGAATGTGACAAACAACCTACATTTGTAACTTTTGAAAATTTTGGAATACTTCGTTCTTGCTTTTTAAAGAATGTCGGCTGAATTTCATCAAAAACTCTGCCATGTTCATCAGTGAACCTGAATTTGGCAGTTGTACCAACAACTGGTACCTTTCCTTGCTTAGAGATAGAACCAGCGGGAACTGAACAATTTTGTGCTAGATGCCCTTTTTGTCGGCATGTGTAACATATACGATTGTTTATGTTCTTTCGTTTAGGAACGTGCAAAGCTTCACAAACCAGAAGAAAAATTTGCATTTTGATTCTTCTTGTGCCTTTGAGCAGCATCTTTCACAAAAACTTTAGATATTTTCTGAGCATCAACACAATGAAGTGAAAATTCTTTATCAGAAAATATTTGTTCCGAACCCTTGAGCTTGTAAAATCTCTCAGGTTGAACTTTTTTAGCCTTGAAAACAACTTTCTTAACTTGCTTCAAGTTTACTTTTTTTAATTTTTGTTGTGCTGAAGCTGGAACACCACTATCCTTAACATCCTTTGTCTTAAAACCCAAACCAGCTTGTTTGCCATAAATCTTTGCATCAGAATTTGATGATTTATGACCGTTCTTTGCCAACTGAGAAAATTCAGCGTTAACTTCTTGAACATTCTTTTGGGCATAGAAAATCATCTCATCAATATCAGTATGAGATCTAATCTTCTCGGTAGAAGTAGCTGACGGGTTAATCTCAGTCGATGACGAACTAGACACAAATATTGAAAACTGAGGAGTTTCAGATATCTTTTTATTCTTCTTACCAGCCTTCTTGTGTTTCTTTTTCTTCACAATCTTCTCTTCTTCTGAATTTGATGATGAAAACCTTCAATAATCATAATCTTCAATCTTTTCCTTCACATTATTGACAACTTCTTTGATAATCGTTGGGGGTGTAAATGTCCTATCAAACACTCTCTCAAAATTCTCATCTTTGGCTAAAAAACCTTGTGAATGATTGTGAATTGGTGACATTATTCAGAAGACGATTAGCATCAATTACTTGAATCTTCAAATCTGAGATCTTCTTCAGCCAATTCCTTTTTCTGTTGCAATCATCTTCTTAGCAACCCTATTTGTTTCTAATTTTTGAAGTCTCAAATTGTCTAACTCACCAAATAATTCTTTCTTCAACTTATCTTCATTTCTTTTCTGAATATTATTGTTTGTATTCAACAACTTGTTGACCCTTGTTAATTCCTTCTTTTCCTCCAACAATGCTTCATTCTCCATAGAATAACTTTTTTGCTTTAGCAGCGAGCTCATCAGAAGTTTTGTTTAAAACATCAAGCCTAACCTTGGATTTCTCAAATAAATCATTAAAATCATTTTCAATATCTTTTGTTTCAGTCTTTCATTTTTCAACTTCTTGAACTAAGGCAACATTCTTTTCAGATAACTTTGCATTCTTTAACTCAAAATCCTTACTTTCTTTCTTCGATATCTCCAACTCATCCTTTACTAATTGAAGTTCAGCGGTAAGAATTCTGACTCCTTTCAACAAAGAATCATTTTCTTTCAACAAGTTTTCAATTTTGACGTCATAATTTTCATTCTCAGCTAATTCATAGGAACTTGAATCTAAATAGTAATCATCTTGAGCAGATGTGACAATCAATGCAGATTCGTCAAAAAATTTACCCCATTCATAAGCTCCATTTTTTTGAACAGTTAAAGCTCTTTGATTTGAATTACTTGATGATGGTTGAGAAACATTGGTAGCTTTGGAATCAGATTTGTGAACATGAGATTGCTGAAATTCTCTTGCAAAATGTCCAATATTAGAACATTTGTAACATTTAATCTTAGATTTGTCAAATCCTAACTCTACACCTGCATCAACAGCATGCCTTTCAGCTTTCTTAAGGAATCTTCTTACTCTTTGAGTTAACATAGCCAATTGCCAAGCCATATCCATTTCATTCATATGATCATCATCAATTTCATTAAATTTTTCTTTACTCAACTTAGCATCATTTATATTTTTCATAATCATTCCAAAAGAAGATGAAATTAAAGAAGATATCAAAGCAGCATAACCATCAGTTGTTTGAATAGAAAATGCATTCTGATTGGTCATACCTGGAATTGTAAAAATGCAACCCCTTGTAGAATCAGAATTTTCAGCCATTCCCAAAACACTTCCAATGAAAGATGTGCTTGGTGCAGAATTAACACCGATTGGTTTAGCTTTAGCATTGATGCTTGCGGCATTTTGACCATGATATAATTCTGGGTTTTGAAATTGAGCAGTTGATTTGTGTGAATTCATCATCTCCATTTCCCGAGCATGAAGTTTACCACTTAGCTGATGAAATGATAATGTTGAGAATTCTTTGTCATGTGTAATCAACAAGATATAATTTTCCCATTTTTCCGGTAATGCCTCCATTATCTTCTCTTTCAATTCTTCATTAGTTTTCTCTATTCCAACAACTTTTAATTTACTGATAAGATGTGAAAATTTTGATACAAGTGACGTGATATTTTCATTATCATAATGCTGAAAGTTATCAAATTCTTTATTCAACACCTTACGACAACCCTTTTTTTATTGACCGTTTCCTTCACATCGTGCCGATAAAGCATCCCACAATTGTTTAGTTTTCTTGCAAGTGCTGAATTGATGTAGCAATTCGGTAGGTAAAGCCATGGTAAGATAACCAAAAGCTTTATTTTCAAGTTCATAACTCTTCCTTTCATCAGATGAAAAATATTTGATTTCCTTATAGTCCCCTTGATTAGTTGGATGTGTGTAAAGTTTTTGAATTGGAATCGATAGGTCAATATCATTTGTGCTGACATAGGCGGAAAACCTTTGCTTCCAATTGTGATAATCCTCCAACTTTAACAACTTGGGAACATTCTGACTTGTTCCAATTTCGTTATCAAAGTTCATCAATGTTTGCATCGCATTTTGCATAATGGAAAAAGCTTGAAAATCCGACAACACGAAAAATTGTAAATTCTGATCATCCGAACAAAATAGAAATGAATATGGTTGAACCGAACTCAGATTTATCCGAACTGAAAAAGATGATCCTCACTGATCCAAACAGGAAATGAACCGAACAGATCCTAACCCAAATGATCCGAACTAAAAAGTAACCGAACTGAGCCGAACTAGAATTTACCGGAACTGAAACTATCTTAACCCGTCCGAACTCAGACTTTGTTTCACCGAACTGGACCAAAGTGAACCGAACTGAAGCGAACTGCGACTTTGGTTGACGGTTATTTTTTGAACTGAAGATCCTCACCCGAACTGAAATGAATCGGACATAATTTTGGTAAAAAATCATGATTCTGGACAAATTTGAATGGGATTTGCAACAGTAGATTAGAAAAGATGATAAGGAACAGTTTAGGAGTGAAATTTTAACACGAAACGCATCTGAAATGATGAAAAACTCGCATAAACACCCCAAATTTTAAAAAAAGACACATTTTATTTAAAAACCCCCAAAAATAGCAACCACATATCAGTAGAGTGAACCAGATAGCTCTGATACCATTTGTAAAGAAGTGAGTGTCGGATTGTCTACTTGATCCAACTATTTTAGATATGAAAC
>JBCNJP010003313.1:0-11451 GCA_039602395.1 Deinandra increscens subsp. villosa | reverse complement strand
CTTGTATATCTTCTTTTAATAAATATTTGAGTACTAAGGACTTTAAACCTTACATCCTATCTCATCTAAGACCTGTCACAACGCAAACAACTGGAGCCCAAATTAATAATACAATATTTATTTGGTTTATGTTATGCGTTGTTTTAAGAATTTTCAAAACTCTAGTAACTTGACCTCAAACAACTGAGAATCCAATTCGATACGATGAAAACTTAATTGCTTTAACTAAATATTTTTGTTCCCTTCTAATATCCTTCAAAGTCCCACCCCTTATTAACCCAATTTTTATTACCAAATATATATATCTATATATATCTATCTATCTATCTATCTATCTATCTATCTATCTATCTATATTCTATATACTATATAAAAGAAAAGATGGATGCTGATGTGGCATCACCACATCCATCCTCATAATCAAATTCCCGCCCAAATGACTCTCCTTTAAAAGTCACGCATATCCTTTTCTTTAACACGCGGATCTTGATTAAGACCCGACCCACGTTTTCTAAATCGTATAAACAACAAACCCTAAATGGGCGCCTCATTCTAATCATCACGATCGAAAAGTTCTCCCTGGCGATTCGGCTCCTCCGACGAATCTCCTCCGTGAATCTGAATCATTGAAGCACAATCGTGCCCATCATCATCTTAATTCATTCATCGTCTTCGACCATCTTGCAAAAGCTTATTAGGGTTGCGATCTGAAGGAACAAAATCTTATAACCCTAATCTTCGATCGGACCTTTCTTCAAATTCGCCGTCGATCATCTTGCAACCATCATCATCTTAATCTCAAATCGTTTTTTATTAGGGTTTCGATCTGATTCGTTCATTCTTCTTTCACGCAGGTTTGGATGTGCAACGATTTCCATCCAAATCTTTAGGCTATGCAACACGAAATCACAAATCTTGGTGGATGTTCCTGTAAGCAACTTTCTTTCATTAGGATTCGTTCCTTCTTCTTTTTCAGATAAAATGATTTTATTTATTTTTGCTAATTTGGTTATTTAGCTTAAAATGTTGGGAAAATTGTTCACCTTTGTTTTCGTCTTCCTGTTTTGATGGTTTAGTATAAATTCTTTGTTCTTGATTCTCCGTCTTTAACTCTAAGGTGAGGTTTTTCCCCTTAATTTTTCTTACATGGTTGTTGTTCATTTGTTAATTATGAAAGTTAGGACAATTTTGGATCTGCTTAATTTGAAAATGCTATTGTGTGTTAAATTGTGGGTTTCATCACTGATAATAATTATTTAATGATTCGATATTTGGTATTTTTATTTGGTTATTTGAAGCCTTTGAAAGCTATTGCTGCTTTACTCATTATGTACTAATGTTATCATAGCAGTCAATGAAGCGTAATGAGTTCTAATTAATTAGGTTTTAAAAGCCTTTGTTATGAAATGGAACACCATCACTTTCTTGACTGATCAGAACATATTGTTTTGTGGTTTGATTTGGAACCAATTCATATACCTATATATGTTTGTGGCCATTTAGTTGTTTATTTTAGGTTAAGTGGTTAAGTGGAGGTGGTTGAGTTTTGTAGACTTTGGCCCATGGAATTAATTGCTATCACTAATTTGTTGTTGTTGCACCATGGTTGGCTTGATGATTTATATATATATATATATATATATATATATATATATATATAGGGTTAGGATCCTGCGAAAACACATCTTTTTGTGAAAACTGCGAAAACACATATTAAAACTCACGTAACTTTTTCATACGTTAACGATTTTTCATAAAATTTGCGCCAAAAGTCTTAGAATTACGTTATCTTTAAATCTGGAGCAAAATATTAAAAAAAAAATCTGAACGTTTTTTTTTCGTGTAATGCACATGTGCATCATATAATTAAAAAAAGTTATAAAATGCTATTTTTTTCTTTAAATCCAAAGATAACACAACTATAAGATTTAGGGTGCAATTTCTTTTTAAACTATTAATGTATATCACATGTATGAGCGTTTTTTTTGGTATGATGCACATGTGCATCATTCAATAAAAACGCAAAAAAATGATGAAAATATATGACATATGGTGCGACTAAGAAAAAAAAATATATTAACTCATACTAAAAGTATGAGTTTTTTTTGTGATGCACATGTGCACCACACAAAAAAAATATTTAAAAAAATAAAAAAACGTTAAGTTTTTTAAAACTTTTATAGGATTAAAGATAATATAATTTTAAGACTTTTGGTGCAAATTTTTTAAGAAAATATTAACGTATGAAAAAGTTATGTAGGTTTTAAGATTTGTTTACGCAGTTCTCACAAAAAATGGTGTTTTCGCAGGATCCTTCCCCTATATATATATATATATATATATATATATATATATATATATATAGTTTATGGGGAATTACTGTCAGGGTGTAAATAGGTAACTGTCATTCTTATTGTCCAGGTATGTATATTACAAATCATATGTGCAGCAACCATGGGTATGTGCTTTTGATAAGCTTGCTACACATGGTTATTATATTTGCTATTCTTCTACCCTTAACAAACCTTCTAAATGTATGCATGGGATAATGGAATCATTCATGCTCTATTTATAAGATTGGTGATGATGAGTAAAAGAAAAATCACATACTTTTGTTGTTTTGAGACTGTGTAGATTTCCGGCTAGCATCAGACTCTAAGTTGCTCTTACGGCTGCTGTCTCTATTGGCCGTCATAGGGCTACTGTCACCTATCTCTTTCTGCAGTTCTTCGATGTGAATGGTGGTTCAACTATAGCAGTTTTATGTTCATTAATTTTATAACTATCATATATCTTCTGTAGTGATTTATTAGATGGCACTAGTTTGATTCCTGAAAGTTTATCATATCTTCGTTCTCTGCAGAATCTGTAAGGATTTTGTGCTCTTCATTTTTAACAATTAAAAGATCATGTAACTTTCACAATTAGATATGTATATTGTAAAAATTATTGAAAATTTACAGGTCTTGGAGAACAATTATCTGAATGGGTCGATCTCTGCTAATTTATGATAGAAGAAGTCCTTTAGTACAACCTCATAACTTTTATAGTAAGAAATATGCAAAGTTTACCTTTTCAAATTCTAACTCTTGAAAGTCAAAAGTCAAACCTAATTTCATTATTTATACTTCGAATAATATTAGATCAATAGTTTAAGGACTAATAGTGTAACATGGTCTGCTACATATAGGATGATGAGATTTTGAGGAGGTAGAAATAACAGTTGCTTTGAGGGTTTTGTGTCAATAAGATTGCAGGTATTTGGTGTTATATTTCTATTTTATTTTAATGACATATTTTATGACTACACATGCTTAGTTACACAACAAGTGATTACTTTTTTTTGTTTACCAATAGAGGTGGTTAAAAATAGTAGCACATACTAAAAAATAACAATACTTTTAATCTAGGTTGTTTTCTTAAACATGTTTTTCATCTAATCTACTTGATGTGAACACTTTGAAGAATAATGTTCTAACATGTTTTCTTGACTAATTTTCTCTATGAACGTGTAGTTCACAAGGTACTTTGTAATTAGGGGTGTGAAAATCACAGGTAGTTACTAAATTTTTTCAATACTAAGTTGGTGGCTGGTGTGGGTTGGCTAATGCGTCAAGAATGATTTATTTGAATGAGAACAAACTGGTTAGTTCGGACTGACCCAAAAATGTTTTTTAATGTATAATTAGTGTGTCAAATATTTATTTTAGTAGTTATATCAGTTCAATTTTTTTAAATAGAATGTTTGTAACAAACAAAACATTAAATGTTGTTTATAAGTCTGTATTTTCAAGTTTGTAACTTTTTTATATTGTCGAATGTTCGTTTTTTTCTTTAATTCTAATTATCGAATTATAATTATTATAATTATTATAATTATTATAATATTTTAAAGTTTGGATTCATTTTTTTAAAACCTACCCGTGCGTCGCACGGGTATCAAAAACTAGTATATATATATACTAGGTTAGTAACTCGTGTAATACACGAGCAGAATAAAGAGTAATAATATTTGATAAATACAAAAGAAAAAGATAATGATCAAGAAATTTAAAAATTATGATTGATATAAATTTTTTATAACATTTAAAATTTTATTATGTTTGACAAGTTGTTGATTACTTTCCATAAAAGACTAAAATTATTGAGTAAAATTTTAGTTTTGATAAAGTTTGTAATTAATCTTAATTGATGATTACTAAATTGGAAATTGATTGTGAACTTGACATGTGGCGTTGGTGATGTGGACCATTTATAAATGAGACATGTGACAAAATTTTTATTGCTTTATTAGGATTAAGATCTATATCTATATCTATATAATCTATCTATATAATTCTATTCTATATTCTATATATATAATATATATATGAAAAGATTGGATGCCACGTGGCATCACCACAACCATCCTTATATTCATTTTCCCGCCTAAAAACCCCTTCTCTTTTTTCTACACGCGATCTAATTAAAACCCTAAATACTTTTAACATTCATTCACTGGCCTCTCAATTTCATCTGCCTCCCAAAATCATAGGGCGATTGCATCGCCGGATTCAAGAACTCCCATCGGAATCCAGACAGTCAATCGATCGCTTATTCTCCGTTTTCTTTGATCGCGACCTTATTCAACTTGATCTTCTAGATTAAAGGTAATCCAATTAAAACCCTAAATCCTTCTAACATTCGTTCACTCGCCTCTCAATTTCATCTGCCCCCTAAAATCACAGGCGATTGTATCGCCGGATTCAAGAACTGCCATCGGAATCTTGATAGTCAATCGATCGCTTCTTCTCTTTGTTTCTGACCCAACATTATATGCTTCGATAGTCAATACTCAATAATCTTCATTTTTTACATTTCAAACGATTTCTTTTCTCCATAGCCATGACGGTAAATATACACACTGCTTTTATTAAATAGTTCTTCCATATTGTGCCAATTTTGTAGGAACCAGAGGACATTTCGTCCAAAAAAGAGTGCACCGTCAGGGAGTAAGGTTAAATTCTCATGTTCTTGGTATTGGTGGAATAAAAAAATAGCTTTGTATCGCATAATTGCAGTAAAATGTCTTGATTCTTGAGATACGTTATAAAAATCATAGAGATTTTCATTTTAATTTTCAGGGGTCACAACTAAAGCAACAGATTGATGCTACTTTGGGTAATGGAAACCTGAGAGAAGCAGTGAGACTTCCTCCAGAAGAGGATATTAATGAATGGCTTGCTGTCAACAGTTAATTTATTCTTTTAACTGTCATATAGATTAAAGAAACAATGCAGGGGATCACCAACTGATTGTCATGTTTGTATGCCTAATTTATATTATTGATGGTATCTATTAATCTTTATATAAACTGTTTTAGTAATTTTAAAGGCTAACCTGTCAATTTATAACGACCTAAATAGACCTTTTAATTTCAGTTTTAATTTATTGTATTCATCTTGATTTGAACCATTACACACATGATTTGGTATAGCGAGTTAAAACACACAACATGATTTGGTATGCAAACTGTTACAAGTAAATTGAACGATTATAGTTTTAATTCTATTCTTTCTGTTATTAAGGCAGAGTTGTCCTTTCTAAGTCAATAAGAACAACCAATCTAAACCATTTTTGGCAAAAAAATAATAATAATCCCCCCAGCTGTGTTTAAACTCTCTATAATTATGTTACAAACTTATTGCTACAAAACGGTAAAAGTTTAAGGTGATTTTAATATTTGCATGAACTGATTTGATTTTGTTTCATGCATTATTTTTTAGTTAATTTAAAGGTTATGTTTTATTGACTAAAACTGCAGCTAGGCAGCATAGGCTCTTACCTTAATTACCCAGGTCCATGCTGAGCCAAGACGCATATATGAATGAGAATGGGTTGCATAAATGAATGCACTCTCAAATCCCCAAAATCATGGTCTTTTGATGCGACCTGAACTAATTTATATTTGTAATGAGATATTTATGTGCAAAATAATCTGTGTGAAGTTCTTATTTTTACTTATTTCGTTAATTATCATTACTTTTGCTTTATCTTAATTTGTTTTACCTATGAACAATGTTTTGGTTTGCCCTGAACAAGTAGGATCGAAGCAACTCCGAAGAGCTTGAGGATTTTGAGCTTTGTTGCGTAACAATCAAAGAAAATCTTAAGAGCTAGAGGAATGAGGTGTCAAGGGCTTTCTTTAAGTTCAGATTAACAATTCATCAAGCTTCTAGCTGTATGTAGTTGATTCATTTAACTTTTAATAGATTAAGCAGTTCTCATTGTTAATTTAATCACTTTGTGTCTTTTCTATTAATCTTGGTGTATGAACTAAACAGTTTGAATTGTTTCATTTACAGGTTAGAGAAAGGAAGAAATTGATAGTTTTATTAACGTAGGATTACCAAATAGAAAAGTTGAAAGAAGACGAATGGATGACTGATATAAAATATGATTATGAGGTATGCTCAAATGTTAAAAAGAAAAATTATTGATGTTTATGGTAATGTTATGTCCAACCTTTTTAGGTTATATCTTTGTTCAAAACAAGATTGAGTATTGCAGAGAAGAAAACTCTTCCACTTATTGATTACAAGTGAACATCTTTCTTATATTCTCTTTATTTACTTCTTTTTTTTCTCCGGATCTTAAATATTTCTCTTTTTATAGACTATTTTATTGTAATGGCTTTAGAAAATACTCAAGAATTAGGAAATGGATTGTGGGGTTATCAGGTGGCAAGGATCGCATTAAGGTAATTAGAGCTTCGGGATATCAGATGTGCTGATTTCAGATTTCCCAACCTTTCTTTAAATCCTGATGAGCATAATTGCACAACCTCATATGACACTAATAGATATAGTAGTATGCATTTTTGCTTTAACGCCTACAGGTTGGGGAATGCTTCTGGTGAGTAAGCGCTTTACCATTATAATATACTTACGAATTCTATTTGGCACCCTCCTTGGTATGTTATAAACATAACTCAAGATGATATTTATTCGGGAGGATATTGTATATGGGTAATTTTAATTTTAATTTAGCATGGAGGCTTTTTTTGATGTATGAAATAACACTGATGTGGGATACCCGTTATCTTTTCTTTATTATGTTCTCTCTAAAAAAATAAATCATATAATATGTTTGTTTAGATTTTAAAGAGGAAGTTGGGGCAATTGGATGGAGATCATTTACCAATATATTTGAGCATGCTTTTATAATTTGCAAGGAAAGAGAGTTGTAGAGACTTCATTTTAGTTGCATACTTGCATATGTACAATTATATTTCTCTTACTTGCACAAACTTTATTTGTACCATTGACTTTCAATAATACTCTTTTTGAACTTATTAATTTTACAAATTAATTGTATTTTCCAAAATGAGGTCACAATGATCAGGTCAGACAATTTCTCAAGTAATAAACAAATAAAGAAGAAAAAAAAACAAAATTGTTATAAAAAAAAGGGCATCTTTGGACACATTCAAGCTTCCATGTATTTCATACAAAATTGTTATTTTTTTACTTCGGATTTGATTTGTGACCATGAAACTAATGATAGGTTGAGCTTTTAACTTCATTTTAGCTTCATATCTGATATGCTAATCACATGTACTTAATAATTACTTGGTTCATAATCTGCAATATTATGATTGTGTGATCCATCATTTCAGTCTTGATTTGAACCATTACACACATGATTTGGTATAGCGAGTTAAAACACACAACATGATTTGGTATGCAAACTGTTACAAGTCAATTGAACGATTATAGTTTTGATTTTATTCTTTCTGTTATTAAGGCAGAGTTGTCCTTTCTAAGTCAATAAGAACAACCAATCTAAACCATTTTTGGCAAAAAAATAATAATAATCCCCCCAGCTGTGTTTAAACTCTCTATAATTATGTTACAAACTTATTGCTACAAAACGGTAAAAGTTTAAGGTGATTTTAATATTTGCATGAACTGATTTGATTTTGTTTCATGCATTATTTTTTAGTTAATTTAAAGGTTATGTTTTATTGACTAAAACTGCAGCTAGGCAGCCTAGGCTCTTACTGTCACACCCCGAGAAAATGACTGAATGTGGGCATGTGACTGATTTGGCATCATGGTCATGGTTATGAATGATGACGTCTAATGAACATTTAGTTAAACCATTTGTCTTCTGAAAATGTAAGTTTCAAACATTTAAATTAAACATCTAAAACGTGGCAGCGGAAATAAGGTAGTGGTTACATGATAAGTTTTCCAAAAGACAAAGTCACGAGATTTATAAACATAACTACCCTAAGGCGTAATGCGTCTAAATCTCCAAAATGAAATGCATGAACACACAGCAGGCAGACCATGATATGACAAGCAGGATCAGAACAGAAAAACATGGAGTTGCAGTCTTTAATCACCTGAGAATTCAAGAATAAAAAGAGTCAACAGAATTGTTGGTGAGTTTCACAGGTTTAATGACACTGAACTGTTTGGAAACATGTTTGAAAATGTTTGGCTTGTCTTGATATTAGTTTGTTGACACTGTTGTTGTAAAGATCAAACATGAACCTTGAATTCAAAACTAACTGTTTACCCACTCCTGATGTTCTTCCCCAAGAACACCGAATGACAAGAATAACAAATGTACCCCTTGACTATAACCATGGAGTCATGACTGGAGCGACCAAGTCAGAGTAGGGTCGTCAACCCAAATAGATCTATTCACAAGCTATCGTTTCGAATGAACTAATTGAATCCAATTAATAGTGGGACTTAGGCATATAACATGAATCAACATGAATACACAGATTGGGAAAATGAAAAGAACATGCAATCATTACGTCGTACAGTTATCATAATATCAGACAGTTTGAAGTTGAAAAGCATTCATTGAATTCTCCCCCAAGTTAAAAAAACAGGAATGAAAAAGGGGCCGTGAAGACTCACTTGTTTGAAGGTGGATGTCAGGTATTGTTTGGTTGAACTTAGCCTAGCAAACGTCTACAAAGTAATGTTATGACGTATTAGGGTTTGGCTATCTTGAGTTAGTGAATACGTCACTTAATGTTCAAGGTTAAGTCTCGACTGGTTATTACCCAATGACGGTGATGGAAATCTTAGGACTTATTTATTTTCAAATAAATAGTATTGAAGTTGATGGAATTTATTATTTATTTGAATAAATAAATAATGATTTCATTTGAAAAATAAATATTGAATAATATGGGTTATTTTTCATTAAACGTTAGGAAAAATCGTAAATATTTAATTTATTAAATATTTGTAAGGTTTTGGACTTTTCGATTAATAAATGTAATCTTCCTTTAATATGAATAAATGTTTCCACAAATATACAAAGTTATATTTTGGTAAAATCAAGCGTAGGTTCGTCCGGTAGTTAACCGGTTTCGCCGGTTTGACTGTTATGACGATGTTATGACGTTTTAGGTTTTCCCATCACTTAGGATTTGTTAGTAGACTTGTTTTAATGTGTTTTAGGGTTTTGAGTTGCCAAATTAATTAGTGGAAGTTTAACTTGTAAAATCCAACGTTTTCGAGTAACCGAAAGTTATAGTTTTTGTCCGGTTTGTTTATAAAACATGTTTTTCTCCATTTGAACTTTATAAAATATTTTTATATGTCAAAACTAACATGTTTCATGTTTTGAACTAGACCCAATTCCAAATTGAAAAATAAATTGCAATTTTTATCGAAACGTCGTAGTCAAGATATTTAACCATTTTGTTTCCAAGTTTTTGACTTCTCGAATTATTTAGTATGTTTAGTAAAACACCTTTGGCATCCCTAAAAATACATTACAAGTCCTAAGTGGTCACAACTTGTCAAAAGTCTTAAACTAAATTTTTCATAAAAATAAATGGTATTTATGTCATAAAAATCCCATGTTTTTATCTTCTTGAAGTTTCATGTTTAAATCCTTGGTAAACACTTTTATGACCCAAAATCACCCTTTAGTAAACTTTGGTTTTGGTTTGAAGTCAAATTACAAGTGTTTGGAGTTTTGGAAAAAAAAATATATTTTTCTGCATGACAGCAGTTTTATGACACGCAGAAAATGTGTGTCATCTCTGTTCAGTGTTCTTGTTCATATAGTTCACAGATGACAGCAGATTTATGACACGCAAAATGTGTGTCATCTCTGCCCAGTTTCATAAACTTATATTTTTTTTTATGAAATTTCGATTTTTAACACTTTGTATGTCCATTTCTCACCAAGATAAGTGTTCCAAATTATATTTAACATACAAGAACCAATATTTTCCAACCTTGGTCATTTAAAGTGATTCTTTTTAACAAAATACAAGTTATTTATATATTTTGTCAAATAATCTTTTTAACACAACTAGTTTTCATCACAAGCACATAACCATACTAACATTCATGGTTGCTAGCAAGTCATACAACAACCAAATCAAGACTTATTCATGAACATGACATGTGACATAAAGATGTGAAAGATTTATAGAAAAATAAACAAAGAAAGTAAGTTTTCCTCACTTAGAGCTTTCCGGATCGGTAATGACGTTAATGGGTTGTTGAACTAGCTTCCAAGTTTAGCTCCAAACCCAACCTTGGTCTTGATTTTGAAAGGAAATGGTGATGAAAGATCAAGAGTTTGTCATGGATTTTTGTCAAGAAAACAAAAGATTAGTTTGTTGTTCTTGAAGGATTAGAAGAAATAATGAAGGAAAGATGATGAAATAGAAGTTGTTGATGGTTTACCTTGATCAAAGAAGGTGATTAGAAGCTAGAATGAAAGGTGGTTGATGGTGGAAAGTGGTGGTTGGCGGTGGTGTTTAGAGAGCCGAGAGAGAGAGAGATTGAGAGAAAATGTGTGTTTGTTCTCTTGAAGTTGTGAGGGTTGAAATGGAGTGTTTAAATGTTTATAAAAAGTGGTTAGTTGGTGACTTGGTTGGTTCGGTTATATGGGGACCGAAAAGGGTGCTTGGTTTGGTTGATTTGTAGCCGAAAAACAAGAAAGAAAGGAGAAAGGTTAAGAGGGACTTGAACCATGGTCTTGAGTTCTCTTGGAAATTGATATATAGGGGCATGGTGAGGGGGTATAGGCCGGCTCATGAGGGATGGGACAAGAGAGGCATAGGTGGCTAAGGGAACAATCATGTTGGGTGTGTAAGAGGTTACAAGCATTACCCAATGGATCTTGGGTTTGTAGTGTACCTAGCCAACATGCTTGTTTGATAACATGGTGACACACAAACTAATCAAGACTTGGTTGGAAAGTTTAGGAGATTTCGGTTGGGACCGAATGGGAGAAAGAAGAAAAGAAAACCGGGAGGAAAAAGAAAGAAGGGAGGGGAGCCGAAGGCTCGAACCCGGAAAAGAAGAAGAAAAAAAAAAGACGGGCTTCGGCCCGAAAAGAAAAAGAGGAAAAAGGAAAAAAAAATGGGCTTCGGCCCATTCGGGAAAAAAAGAAGAAGTGTGTCACACCCCAACCGAC
>JBCNJP010003311.1:0-12698 GCA_039602395.1 Deinandra increscens subsp. villosa | reverse complement strand
AGTCAACAGCCTCGGGTCGCCCGATGTCTTCAACATGGCCTTTGATGATCTTGGAAACAGCTCGGGGTTTCCAGATCATGGGCGATTGAAAATCCTTGAATGAACCCACAAAGTTATTAACTTCCGTCTTTGCCCAAGACGGCTTACTTGTTGATTTGAACATGGTCGGTTGTGGTTCATAAAAAATTGACCATTTAAATCCACATATTTAGCAGTTCTGTTCACATATGAGTGAGTGCTCACATTCGTAGGGGACTGCTACCAAATTTATCTCAAAAATTTGTTTATTATTAGGAAAATTCTTTGATTTGTAAAAAGATTTAGCATCATGAGAATCATAAGAACCTAAAGAATCAATGAAGTCATTATAAGAATCTTGCCTCGAAGATAAACTTCATGGTGAATAGTGTGAACCAAAAGAAGAACCTCCATAATAGTAATGATCATTCTTTGATTTAAACACTTTCTGCTTCTTGTGTTGTGCGTGACCCTGTTAAATTGGAATAGTCTTAGCAACAACCTTCTTTTTCTGTTTTGTCTATTGAACTGCTATCTCCTTGACTTCATAATCCAGTCCTTTTATTTATAACCAGAAGGCTTGGAAACATCAGCTTGAGAAACAGAAGCATTCTTCTTATTAGCTTCTTTAGTAAATTTAGCTTTGATATCCTACGACTTGTTCTTAGTAATCAAAGATTTAACTACTTGTATCTTAGATGAAATATCAACAGGCTTCTTAACATGATCAAATATCTTCTCATCTCATAAGAATGAAGAACCATTATTAAACTTTGGAACATTGCCAGTTTCAAACTTCTTCTTCCCAAACTTAGATTTCTTTTGTTTTGCAGTAGCAGAAGTAGCAAATTTAGAATTATCATACATCTCTTTATTCAAATTTACCGTACCAGATGAAATCTTTGACATGTCAATCGGTGAAGGAATTTGATGTAGATCATACTTAGCACTTTCTTCACTCTTCTCCTATTTGTATATGTAATTCAGAAATGTTGGAGATAGATTGCAATTCTTTACTTGTCGTTGTAAATCAAGAATCTCGATCTTCAATTCTAATATCTTCACTTGTGCATCCAACAATTCCTTTTGTGAAGCAATAAACTGTTCAGACAAATTATTATATTAATATTTGTGCCTTCTGCTCAAATCACATTCCTCCAAAACTTCTTCAATGAAGTTTTCCTATTTCTTTATGAAAATATCAACATATTTTGTTAAAACTTCATTCTTGTCTCGGAAAAGAACATTTTCATCCTGAAGTTTTAAAAGTTCTTCTTGAAGACTGATTATTTTCTCAGCAGCTTCAACAGCAATCTGATTAGGTGTTTCATATTTCTGTTGTACAGGATAACTCTTCTCAAATAAAGCTTCAAAATCTTCAGCACCTTCTTTTACTTCAGCTTTATCCTTTTCACATTCTTCAAGCAATTCTTTCTTCTATTTCACCAAATCCTCATTGATTTTAACAAAATAAGCACATTTTCGTTGTGAACTCTTCAATTCCTCCATAAACTTTTAAATTCTTCAGTTAACAAACTCATTCCCATGAATAATGTTTCATTCTTGTTGTTTAAGATAACACGAACTTAAAATTTAATATCTGCTTCCTTTTGCTTTTTTGTGACAACTTCAGTAGTATCTTCCACCACTGTGTCACATGATCTTGTTTCTGAATCACAACCCGTATGACATTCATCACTTTGTACAATTTTGGCAAGAAAATCAGATTCATCTGGATATAGTTGACAACAATCAAAATTTTCATTGACTTGAGACACCAATGGTTTTGCTTCTGAATGAATTAGATATGGTAGATGTGTGAACTTAACCATCAGACTTGGATGTAGCATTTGTAGACGGTTAACATTCTCTAGAAAAATGTCCAAAATTAGAAAATTTAAAACACTTAACCTTTGATTTGTCCAATCCAAGTTTCCCACCTGGATTCAAACTTGTCCTCCCCGTTCTGCTAAAAAATCCCTTCATTCTTAGCACTATCATTTCCAACATCCAGTTAATATCAATATTTTTTTAAGATCATCTGGATCTATCTGATCAATATCTTCCTTCAACATATTAGTATTTGGTAAATTACCAGTCACAAGTCCATAATATGATGACAATAAAGAAGAAATCAATGCTAAATGTTCATCAGGTGTATTTGCAGAAAAATGTAGTATGATTTGATTGATTTGGAGTAGTAAAACTGTAATCTGGAGAATAACCATAACTTTCAGACTTTCCAGCAAGAAAAGTTGTAGGTTTACCTTCACTGAAAATGCTTGACTTTTTAGCATTGATGGTTAAATCATTTTCAGCATGATATATTGCTGGATTCTGAACTTATGCAGGCATGGTCTTATTCACATTCAACTCCATATCTCTTGCTTGTATCATCTCAATCAAGTTGTTGAACGACAAACCTGAATACTCCCTATCATGAGTAATCATCATTACATATTTTTTCTCATTTTTCAGGTAATGCCTCTAGTAACTTTTCTTTTAAATCAGCTTCATCTTTTGTGATATTCACTAAAGTCATTTCACTCATCAAATGTGAAAATCTAGTAATCAGCTTGGATATATCTTCATTTGGATAATGCTTGAAGTTATCAAATTCTTTCTTCAAAACTTCCTGCTTACTTTTCTTGAACTGATCATTACCCTCACATCGTTTCTGTAAAGCATCCCATAATTCTTTCGACGTAGTATATGCTGAAAACTGATGTAACTGATCTTTGGGTAATGCCATGGTTAATGTCCCATAAGCCTTTTGTTCTGCTTGACATGCATTCTTTTGATCAGCTGACAGACTTCTTTATAGAATTGGTCTTCCATTTGCACTAATTGGATATACGTATTGTTCATTAAAAGATAACCAAAGATTGATATCATTAGTACCAACATATGCTTCGAAACGTTTCACCCAACTATGATAATCTTCCAATTTGAGCAACTTAGGACCTTTTTGACTTGTTCCTATTTCATTATCATAGTTAATAAGAGCTTGCATTGTGGTTTGCATAGTGGAAAATGCTTGATAGTCACTCATTTTAAAATTACGATATCGGTATTGAAAACTTCAAACTAAAAAACGGAGGTCTTAGAAATGGAATTTGGAGGTCAAACCGGAGGGTACTAGCCGTAAGGAAGTAGAAGTGTAGATCTCGTCGAAATGGTTTTTTTGGCTGGTATTAGCTCCTGTAACTCGTAATGGAAGTCAAGTTACATTAGTTTTAGTGAAACACACTAGCTGACTAGCGAACCAAACCATTTCCAACTGGCCAATGTAATCAGCGAACCGCCAGCGAACCAAAAACTAGCAAACCGAATACTCAGCGAATCAGTCCAGACGAATCGAAAACCAAGCGAACAGATACATTTCAGCGAATCAGTGAACTCAGTGAGCCAATAGTTTGGTCCGGTAACCGCCGCGAACCAATGACGGAAATTGCCTAGCGAACCAATAACGTATCTTCAACCGGTGAACCAAGACCCTCAACGAACCAATATGAAGATTGCCTAGAGAGCCAGTAAAACCTCTAACGAACCAGACTGAAATTTCAAAAATATCCCCAATTTGAATGTTTTGATGTGTAAGTTTTAGTAGTAAACAAGCAAAACACTATACGAACGTTTTGAAATCAGATTTATGACCAAACACAATCAATATGATTAATTTTTGAGACTTTTTCTTCTACTTTTAACATGCTTGAGTCTGATGTTGCAGGTAATTTGTTAAATCAAGCTGAACAAGTAAATGAAGAAGTTCTTCCTTCTGTTGATATGTTTACTCCAATTACTTCGTCTATCCTGGATTCCATCTATTCGGTTGATACTTCGACGATATCAAGGGGAGAACAGTCAACACCATCAACTGATGTCACTTAAGCGACAACAACAACTTCTTTACCTGATCAGCCTTCAGTTCAGATTTTCGAGCCTGTAATTGTGGAGATAGAACCAGCACAAGCAACAACTGAGGCAGAAAACTTAGTTGGAAATAAAGCTGAAACTCATGAGTCAGATTCAGATGACATATCTGAAATTGAAACTGGAGAGACCCCAGGCGACGATCTTCAAATTGGGAATCTTGACTCGTCTATTCCAGCACCTGCTGTTGAAGAGACTCGAATTCATAAGAATCATCCCACTAGTCAGATCATCGGTCCTGTTGATGTGCGTCTCACTAGGAGTAAAACAAAGGATCTGCACACTTGTCTGTTTTCGTGTTTCATATCACAAGAAGAGCCTACTACTGTTGCTGCTGCCCTTCTGGATGAAAATTGGATTGATGCTATGCAAACAGAGCTTCTTCAGTTCAAACCGCTCAATGTCTGGCACTTGGTGGACCCGCCAGAAGGTTTAGAACCCATTCCTGTCAAATGGATTTTCAAGAACAAATGAGATGACCGTGGAATCATTATAAGGAATAAAGCCCGATTAGTTGTAAAAGGGTATAAGCAAATTGATGGCATTGATTATGACGATGTCTATGCTCCTGTCGCTCGTCTAGAGGCAATCTGGATTTTCTTGGCGTATGTTGCGTCAATGAACATCACCGTCTATCAGTTGGACGTGAAAACCGCCTTTCTCTATGGTGAGCTTGACGAAGACGTGTACGTAGACCAACCTCCGGGGTTTGTGAACAAATCTTTTCCCAAGAAATGTTACAAGCTGGATAAGGCTCTTTATGGTCTACACCAAGCCCCGAGGAAATGGTACGAGACATTATCAACATATCCGCTGTCAAATGGTTACAAGAGGGGTGTCATTGATCAGACTCTTTTCATTCGTCATGTTGGTGAAGACAAGCTGTTAGTACAAGTGTACGTTGACGACATCATTTTTGCCTCAACAGATGTTGCTCTCTGTCACGAATTTGAGGAACTGATGAAAAAGAAGTTTGAGATGAGTGCTATGGGTGAACTGACATTCTTTCTGGGAATTCAAGTGAAGCAGACACTGGATGGTATCTTAATCAGCCAAGGGAAGTATGTCAAAGAAATCCTGAAGAAATTTGGTTTCAATGAATCTAAGGGCTTTTCTACACCCGTCGTTACGCGTCATAGACTCAATCAGGATCCGGAAGGTATTTGTGTGGATGAGCATCTCTACAGGTCAATGATTGGTTCTCTCATGTATCTGACAGCCAGCCGTCCCGACATCATCTTTGGAGTCTGTCTATGTTCCCGACTCCAAAGCAAGCCGAAAGAATCGCACTTACTAGCTGTGAAAAGGATTTTTCGATACTTGAGGTCCAATTCAAACAGAGGACTCTGGTATCTTAAAGACCCATCCTTTGATCTTCGAGCCTTCTCAGATAGTGACTATGCTGGTTGTGAACTCAATCGTAAGTCTACAACGGGAGGAGCTCAGTTCTTGGGTAACCGGTTAGTTTCATGGCAATGCAAGAAGCAGACAACAGTGTCAGTCTCAACGGCTGAAGCGGAATACATTCCTGCCGCATCGTGCTGCTCTCAAGTGCTTTGGATTCAGAATCAGCTTTTGGATTACGGTTTGAACTTCATGGGTACCCCTATTAATATAGATAATACTGCTGCTGTTTCTATTGTTAAAAATCCTATTCAGCATTCTAAAACTAAGCACATAGAGATTAGATACCATTTCATTAGGGATTGTGCCGAGAAGAAGCTAGTATTAGTCCATGTTAGCTCCGAGGACCAGTTAGCAGACCTATTCACAAAACCCTTTGATATGTCTAGGTTTAACTTTCTGGTTAGTGCAGTAGGCATGATAAACTATGACTAAGCTTTCTCCATTCTCTAGTATGTTAGTATCTTAACTTTATAGGTTTCGCTGCTTAGAAGTGTTATCTCTGATTTCTTTAGTTACAAATTTTACATTTATCTACTTTTTTGACTTATTTTATCATTTGACCCTGATTTGACCTAAACTTTTTGTTTGTGGTTGTCAAGTGTCAATTTTGTCTGTCTTAAAAGATCAAAAAGATTTTTCTTGTTTACTTATGTTTTATGACTGTCTGCGTTTTCTTGTATTGTTGTTGGCACGTAAAAATTTTGTCTTTGGGAATTTGTTTATTCGTTTTGTAACCAAGGTTTTCAAGTTGCAGTTTCCAAATCGTTTTCAAAAATGATTCCAGTTCTCTGCAACTTATGGCTCTGATACCAATCTGTCACACCCCCAAAATACCACTAACGGAGTTTGTACCGTTAAGGGGCGCGACTAGACCAGGATCCACAACCATAGTTACAAATACTAAACGAATCAGAGTTAGTTCAAACACAAGTTATAAATCAAAGTCTTAATTTACATACGCAGCGGAATAAAATATTTGTCTTAGCACTAACCACGTGCTTTACATAAACTTTGTTTTAAATTCCCAATTTAGTTTAAATAAAAGTAAACATCTTCTGTGCCATGCCAACCTCCAGCGGATACTCCTTAGCGATCTGCAAAAGTTTAAACCACGCAAGTGTCAACCTAACGGTTGGTGAGTTCACAGTGGGCTTGTCATGCATTGGCCCGGTCTCATAATCACAATTCATGTCAAGATGTACTTACAAAATATTTATTTGTGAAAAGCAATGCTCGTAATTAAATCTCAGTTTAATAATGGTTTGTCCGTGACCTACGTCATCGGGTATGTACTAGTTCCGTAAAGTTAAAGGACTCAACCGATATCGCGGGTAGCTAATCCGTTGTTCCATGCTCTAAGGAAGTTTGTACCAAAGCTGACTTATTTTGTGGGGGCCGAGCCATCCCGTACGGTGCGGACCTAGTCATCGCGGTTTTTGCCTCCCCCGTGTCCTCTCGGGACCACGGTCAAATAGGCTGATATTGTTCCTCCGTGCACTTCCCGTGCCACGGGGCGGAGTTTGTCAAACTCCAGTAGATCTACCCAACATCCCCTCGCTTTACAATTAATGGCACAATTTTAGTTGAGGACTTTTAAGTTATAAGGCATCCTTAGAAAACATGTGATATCATGTGGTTTAGACTTTAACCTACACTAGCCATATTAAAACAGTTTTCGTTTCAGAAATAGTTTGTTCAAAGTTCACAAGTGTTTCCCATAAAACACTTCAGTTCATCAAGTGGGTGCCAAGCATCCCGTGTTCTCATGTTCATCAGTAGGTGCCTAGCACTCTAGTGTTTATCAGCATTGTTTTCGTTAAGTTATTCGGTGTGGCCCAACGGACTCACGGTAAGCGGGTTAGTGACACTCACCTTTGGTTGCACTGCTACACTTCAAGTAATCCAAATATTGTTGTTTAACGAAGACCTAGAACACGTTTAGGTCTTAAGTATTTGTTTCGTGTCTAACCTTTACTTAACGTCACTATGGCCCATAACATAGCACGTTGCAACTATGACTCGACATACCGACACACGACACCAATGGTTGATCATAAACAAGGGTTCATATAAATCAGATATCAAGCATGTTTCATCATGGTATAATCATGTAAGTCATGGCATAACACTTAAGCAAATTTCACAAGTTTGGTTATTAGGTCAGGTCTTAGTTTCGCTAGCATAGTTTCGCTAGGCAGTTTCGCTAGGTGCACGGGCAGCACTTTCGCTAGGCAATGCCCGGTGACACAGTTTCGCTAGGCTAGTTTCGCCCGAAACTGCTGACGCAGTTTCGCTAGCCTAGTTTCGCAGGGAAACTGGTTTGAACTTTCGTTCAGGTATTTCGCTCGGTAGTTTCGTTCGAGCTGGTCTGGTCAGGTTACCGGCGACACTATAGTTTCGCTGGTCAGTGTCGCTGGAAGGAGATATAATTTCGCTGCTTAGTTTCGCCCAGAGAACAGACAGTTTCGCTGGTCGCGAAAAACATACGGATTTGCCTAAAAATCAACCTAACAGCTTCTGATCATACATGCAATTCATTATCTATCATTCCTAGGCATTTACCAACATAAATCAAGCAGCTTTAACAAGTTTAACATGCATTTTGATCATCAAATCTCTAAAATAGGTTCAAAACCCTAAAATGACCTAAATTGCATGAATCTCTAACATGGATGGATTTCACACGTAAAGTTATCAACTTTAGTACAGATCTAGCATCCTAAAGCATATATACAGAAGATCAAGCAACATCATGAAGGTTTGGTCATGCTTTTTAAGAAAAACACATATAAAACACATAATGGAGGTTTTTGAGACTCACGGTTCGATCTCCTAGCTTGGTAGGTGATGGTTTGAGACTGAGATCTCGACAACTCGGTGTGAACCTCGGCTGACCAGAATCTCCAGGAGAAAAGAGTGTGTGTGTGTTGTTGTGTGGTTTGAGCAAATGAGGCTACTAGGGTTCATTAAGTTTATTTATATCAGGAGCCAGTTTCGCTGGCAGTTTCGCTGGCCAGGCGAAACTAGCTCTGGTCTCGTATATGGATTGTCTTAGCTGGCTACCGGGCGACACTATAGTTTCGCCCAGTAGTTTCGCTGGCGACCAAAAAGAGCAAGTTTTCACATAATCAAGCATTTACAATTAATCATGCTATTCACAATAATAAGTCATGTATTTAAATCACATTGCACATAAAGACAATTAATGATGAACACATAACACAT
The DNA here is from genome assembly GCA_039602395.1 of Deinandra increscens subsp. villosa. Lineage (NCBI taxonomy): Eukaryota > Viridiplantae > Streptophyta > Magnoliopsida > Asterales > Asteraceae > Deinandra > Deinandra increscens. The sequence continues at coordinate 4,115 of JBCNJP010003311.1, read as the reverse complement.
ATGGACGGGTTCGGTGATCAACCAAAGGTCGTGGACGTATTCGGCCTAGTTATGCATTAGCTACTAAGTTAACACTTATAACGTAACTAACGGGTTTGTCTAACGGAAGTTAACCTTGAAATTCTCGGGTGTCACAATGAGCAACTCCATTAAGTAGACCCTGTTAGTAAAAGGTTAGCAGATATAAGATGTAAGTCTTAGTGTGAATGAAATAATGAAAGTAACAAATAAACATACCTTCTGTTGATCAGATATCAATGTCCATCCCTTTCCTTCTTGTGTCACATCCAAGCACTTGTACAACTGATGCATGAACCAAACCCAACTGTCATTGTTTTCACCCTCAACTACTGCCCAAGCTACTGGGTACATTTGGTCATTGGCATCTCTGCCAATTGCTGCTAGTAGTATACCTCCAAGAAAAGTTTTTAAGAAACAACCATCCAAACATAAGACCTTCCTACAACCATCTAAAAATCCTCTCTTTACACCATCAAAACATACAAACATCCTAAAAAATACCTCATTGTTGCTATCAATCCCATGAAAGGAGGATGGGACAGTGACCAACTCAAAGGTTGAGGTAGGATTCTTTTGCCTTAACATCTCTATATAAGACCCTAACTTACCATAATGCTCCTTCATAGACCCATGGAGTTTGGTGTGAGCACTTGATTTAGCCTTATAAGCAAACCATTTGGTAACAAAAACCTTATATTTTTCCTTCACTGCAGCTTGAATATCCTTAGCTGGCCAGTATGGTCTAGTTTTGAATATTGGTAAAAATTCAGTAGCCACAAAATCAGTAGTAAGCTGTTTGTTGCTTGTCATGTTTCTTTGACAATTTTGTGTGACAAAAGCCCTCTTTAGCATGAAAGATCCAGTATTTTTATTAATTGATAGATAGAGACTAAAAGGACATCCATCAACAAAACTAACACCTATTCTACCTTGCCTTTTCCTATTACTCATACTAATTTACAAATTTCTACCATTAGTTACTACATACCTTCTTACTGCATCCTTGAATGCTGCCCTTGTAGCAAACCTGGTACCAACTACCCAACTCCACCTACTCCAATCTATTTGCTCACTTACAACAGGGACATTTAGCTTGTACTTCTTTCCCCTTATGTCATCATCTTCAGATTCACCTGGTGAGTTAACATCTGCATCAGAATCTTCATATGAGCTATACCCTCCTTCACCTGTTGCAGCTTCACCTTCACCTTCTTCAGGTTCACCTTCACCTTCACCTTCTTCAGGTTCACCTTCACCTTTTGGAACCTCAAACTTCTGATCTCCTTCAACTTGGCTCAAGATATTGGCAACAACTTCCTTTTTAGCAAATTCTTCTCCTATATTCACCTTAACTGTTGCTTCAACAGATGCTTTCCATTCCTCATCCTCTAATTCTGATTCATAACCAATAATTGAATCCTTGATGGCATCAGATTTGGTCAACTCCTCCTCATCAGATTCAGAACTACTTAACTCGTCCTTACCAACCACATAATCACTGTCTTGAGAATCTGAACTACCACTTCTACTTTTTGACTGGTTAGATTGGGCATGGGCTTCAAATGATGGGCTAGAATGGCCCTGGTTAATGGGCTCGTGCATACTGCCTTCACTACCATCAGCTTTAGCTTTGGGGACTAAAGGGTTGGCATAAACACTTACCACATCCCTGTAATCAGGTCCTAGCAACTCTACCATTAATCCAACATCTTTGTCATTACTCAACTGTACTAAACCGCCTTCAAAATCCATACCCGGAATTACCCAATGTAGTGTGAAGCCATCTTTTTTGTAATTCCCATATTCAATAGCATAATCAGAAAGTTCAAAGAAGGAAAACTTATCTACTTCAATCAACACACCAATTGACCTGCCTCGGAGATACCTAATTGCCGGCTCGTACTCAAATGTACCTCCAACATAGAAGTTAACTGAAATTTGTTGCACCATCGAGCTGAGTAATGGTAAACGATCGCAGGCTGAGTAATTAGCGGGTGTGATGACGATCGATGGGTGAGTAATTGAGGGCTGGATGATAGTCGATCGCAACCTGGGGGAATGAAGATCGATTAGGTCAAATGTGATTTTGAACGGTAATTTTTTTTGGTAAAGGTATAAAAGGATGGTACACGTCAGCGAAGTGGGGTCAGGGTTAAAACTAAACGAACACGTCAGCGTAAACTGGTTGCCACGTAGGAAGGAATTAACGGGTGTTAATTTTTTGGACGGAAAGCTCATTAGAAATAACTCCGTTGAAAAGAAAGACCGTTTTCGGCCAAAAAAAATACTTGGGATTATTATCCGCCAAAAGGCAATAGGTAGGATTATTAATATCCATTTTTCCTTTTAAAAATGTCTTATTTAGTTTAGGGTTGTACTTATCTTCGATTGTATGTGAATTAAGAGAGGATTCATAGGTGTTCCAGTTGTTTTGCTTAATCGATTGCTTTTTCAAAATTATCTTACTTAGACCACCCACAACGGCCGGTATTTCACCACGTACGTACGGCCACGTACGTACGTCGCCGGTGTGGCGTACGTACGTTGGCTCGTACGTACGTGTACACATACTCTCACGTACCACCATTTTGTGGGCCCCCGAGAATCCATTTCCTTTTTCTTTTTTTTAACGGCTATTTTTTAAAAACTCAAATTTTTTTGTTTTATTTTAAACATTTATTAATTTAAATAAAATATAAATAAATTTCAAAAAAAATCTGAAAAAATCCTAAAATTCATAATTAATTAAAACATTAATTTTAATATTTTTTTTAAAAAAATAACGGTTATTTTTTATTTGTCTTATTATAACGGCTAGTTTTTTAATATAAAATATTAATAATAAAATATTAATAACGGCTAGTTTTTTTGTATTTTTCCTAACGGCTAGTTTTTCATCACTACTATAAATACACTCAGTATTCTCATTTCATTTCACACATCTCTCTCAAAACCCTCTCAATATCAAATCTCTCTCAAACCCAAAACTCTAAAAAATGAATCCTGGTTTCCCTGGTATCCCTGATCTCAACATTCCCGACACCCTTCCCGAGCACATCAAACTAGCACTAGACATGAGTGATGTCACACCCCGGTCAACGGATTTGGGTGTGAGCGAGACGGAATCATAGTCGCAGATATACAGAATGACTTCTACTAAATTCAAACGTCATTTAAAACATAACACCATTTATGTTGCAGCGGAAAGTTGTGGTGAAATGATAATGTCTTACATTTGAATAAAATCTTGGATTGATATTGAAATCATAAATCAGTTTATTTAAGATAGGTCGGGACTACGACTCCGGTAAAGCAGGGTCGAAAGTTACAGTGAAGCCCCATTTGCACGTCTTCCATGATAAGCTTAGATACCTGAGAAATCATGAAGTTTAAAAAGGTCAACATAAAGTTGGTGAGATTCACAGGTTTATGATTCTTTGGTAAGTTTGTAAAAACAGTTTACAGTATGTTGGAATAATAGTTTACGGTATGTTGGGATAACAGTTTACGGCATACTTAAATGTTACGTTGGTTTACTGTCGTGGTTGTAAGATCCTACCATGAACCTCAAATTCGAATACTAACGGATTACCCACTCATAGCATTCTATCCCAAGAATACCGAACAGGAAAGAATAACTGACGTGTACCCCTTGACAATGTACGAAGTCAGGATTGGAGCTACCAATCTGGGTAGGGTTGTCAACCCAAATAGATCTATTCACTAGTTATCGTTTCGAGCAGAACTAATCGAATTCAATTAATAGTGGGATTTCAGTTGTACTAACGTTGATAACGATAAAGTACCAGTTGTTTGGGATACAGAATGAAACATGTAGTCATACGGCTAACAGGTAAACCATAACATTAAGTAAAAAGCAGTTTATCAGTTCATGATTTCTCCCCCATAAGTGTAAAACAGTTGTAAAGAAAAGGGGCCGTGAAACTCACATGATTCAGTGATGATGATGGATTACCGAGTGGCAACTAGCAAGTAAAGTCCTAATAAAACATAAGACAATATGCATAAGGGTCCACATAATCATTTGAGTAACGAACGTTACCCAAATGATACCGGTCAAGTCTTGACGTATA
>JBCNJP010003310.1:0-10000 GCA_039602395.1 Deinandra increscens subsp. villosa | reverse complement strand
CTACAAACTACCAAAGTTTAAAGAAAATTTGACAATTTTAACCAAAAATTCCTAAGTATCCAAATAACAAAGGTCACAACTTCTATGTTTATCAATACAAACAATCTATATGGTTCAAACTGATCAACAAGAATACATGGTAACCAACAGTTATGAAACACTCAAAGAAATTTCATGTTCAACCACATTCAACCGAACCCCTGTATAACGATCTGCCTGACAAAGGTCTTAACGACTTGGGTACATTAGCCTTAACGACTTGCATGAAGAATATGTTTAACGATCTGACATTGTCATCTTAACGACCAGCCTCCTCAATGTCTAGTAACGATCTGCCCTTCTAACGACCTTCCTCACATGTCTTAACGACTTGCCCTGATCATTTAGCCTTAACGACCTAAAGAACCAATCTATCGATCAGGTGAAACCTTAACAACTTGCCTATGGTGTGCTTAACGACCTGGCTAGTATAAAGGAACCTTAACGATCAGACACATTGTTCTTAACGATCTAGCTATATGTTCACATGTGGCAAACGATCTGATCTGTGCAACTTAACGATCAGCTTCTTATGACTAACGATATGATAATAAGTGTTAGACGAATTTAATGATTCCTTGATGTGATGTGTGATTCTCCTTGTATTTTGTGCATAGACACTTGTGCTCCTCATAGGGTATAAATAGGAATTCTTAGGAAACCCTAGATAAGCCTTGAAAGAACCTCTTGAGGAGCACTGTGTGTTTGTGTGTGTGTTCTTGGTGTGTTTTTTGAGTTTCAAAGATTTCTTCAAACCATGGCAAGGCAATGTTGCTGATCCAACCAAGGATGATCATCACACGTGATTTCCGCACTCGTGTGATGAATCAAATGATGATCTTTGGCTAGAAATCGGTCCTGACAATTGGTATCAGAGCCAAATCTTCAAGTTTGAGTTCTTGTCTCAAAATGAAGAAATCCATCATTTGAGTTATCAATCTTGGTTGTTTTTCTAGAACTTTGAGTTGATTCTTGGTAGAAATCACTCAATGATTCCATTGCCATGCTTGAATCTCTGTAAAAACTCCATTTAATGGGTCAAATTTCTGATTTTAGTCAAACCAGAGTTACGTTCTACGTAACCTCTGTTGTATACTTTGAAAATCAAACTTGTTTTTGGGGTATTTCTTTCATTAAATTGATTCCAAAATTGTGTTAGACTAGTGAAACTAAAGCTGTTGCAACTGATTTCGCTCAAAAACATCATGTTTTGAGGATTTTAGAGGCAAATTTCTAAGTCTTTAGTGTTCTTGTCATATTCACGAAAATCCTTGGATTTGAGCTACTTAGAGTGATTTTTGGAGCTTGATCCAGTTATGTTTTTGGTTTCTCTACTGATTTCTAAATTAGTTGCACAAGCAATTTTGATTTCTACAAACTTTGATTTTTCTTGATCTTGAACTCCCAAGAACATCCTAATGAAATTTTGACTAAGTGTTGAAAATTGACTTTTTCAATTTTGTGACTAATTATCAGTTGTATGTGGCTAATTGTGTTCCTTATTGATTATTTTGTAGGATTTGGGTGATTTCAAGCATTCTACAACTTTTCAAGCAAGTGAACCAATTTTCAACCCGTTTGACCCTTTACCTTCTTTTTGTCTCGAAATTGACTAGTGTTGATCAATTCAACATGTCGGATCACTTCACTCCTGCCACACAAGGCAACAATAGGCCTCCCAAACTCATGGGGGCAAGTGACTTCGATGATTAGAAGGCGAAATTCCTATCTTACTTGGAATGCTTCAGAAAAGGTCCAATTGAAAACTGACATGCGTGCACTTGGGTGCATTAAGATGGCTATCAATGATGAGTTACAATACCAATTTCGTGCTGCCACATCGGCTCATGAAATCTGGGAAGGCTTGGAAAAGAAATATGAAGGCAACCCGGCTACTAAGGAAAGAATATTAGGAAAGATCAAGTTGGCGTTCAATATATTCTCTCACAAGCAGGGCGAATTGTTTGAAACTCATGTCAATCGATTCTGCCGTATTATCACTGAGATGACGACAAAGAACGTCCGGCCTGAAAATAGTTCCATCATCAAGAAGGTCCTTCACTCCTTTCCTCAAGAGTTCGCTTCATATGTGACTTACTTGCTCGACAGTAATGATCTTTCTACTGCCGACTACATGGATTTGATCGACAAGGTTCGTGAGTATGAAGTTCAAGCCGTTAAGCGCAACGGAAAGTCCCTCATGGGTGTTGTGACTGTCAGGAGCTCTTCAACTGCTCCCAATGCTGCGTTCATTGCTCCCGACCTGGATGATGAGTTCCAATTCTCTTTTCCTGCAAGTCAAAGCCCACCTTCCACTACTTCTATTCCAGTTGCTCCTCCAACTGAAGCTCTCATTGCTCCCGTCACCGGTCAGACTTCAAATGTGACTTTTGTGCAACAATCTCCAACTGGTTACTTTGTTCAGCAATCATCTCCTGCATCCTAACCGAACACAAGCATGGATTCCGACTTATGCAATGCCTTTCTAGCTTACATGAATTCTCAGATGTCCGAAAGTCTTGAGTCCATGACCGTCTATCAAGAAGACCTTGACCAAGTTTCTGCTGATGATCTTGAGGAGATCGATATCAAATGGAAAATGGGTATGATAGCTGCCCGAACTCGGAAGTTCTTCAAGAAGACTGGAAGAAAGCTTTTTCAAGCTCCCTCAAGCACCAACATCGGCTTTGACAAGTCAAAAGTTCAATGTTACAACTGTCAAGAAATGGGGCACTTTGCACGTGAATGTCATAAGCCGAGGACATGGAACGGGCAATCCAATTCTGGCGGAAGTAATCAGACTCATCAAAAGTAGGGTGGTGGTGGTACCCAATCTTATCAGAAACAAGGCAGCTCGTCATACCAGAAGCCACAAGGAAACATCTCAAATGTCTCTCAACGAGTATCGTCATCTTTTCAACAACCACAAAGATCAGATCATAGCAATAAAGTTTTCATATCACTTGAAGACTCAAACTACAACTGGACCTCCTCGTCTTAGAATCCATCTTCTAGCCAGTCCAACTATGCACTTGTGGTAAAGGCAAATGATGGAGAGATAGACGTGTCTAACACAATTGACCCTCTCTTTCCAACTAACTTCTGCTTGATGGCTGGAATTGATGATCTGACTGAAGACAATGCTCAAGACACTGGAACTGTTACTGAAGTGAGCTCATCCGAAGTTGAATCTGAGGCAAGTAAGAGACTTATAGAACTTCAACGTGAAACCATCCCTGATGAGGTAAAACTTGCTTTATGTTCTGATAAATGTGTTGAGGTTGTAGCTCGCTATCGCGCTTACAACATTGAGTTGGTCAGTAAGGCGAAAGAGAGTGAGAGTCATGTTGAGAAGTTAAAGGAAAACAAGAAGGACTTTTTTATTAAAATCAACTCCTTACAAGATGACATTGAGGTCATGAAGCATACGGAAACAACTGTAACAATTCAAATAACTGATCTTTTAGAAAAACTAACTTCTCTGAGGACGAGCTATACTCAGGCTCGAGAAACCATTGATTTGTTAAAACTCAATCCGGCAACTGTTGGCAATACCATTGCTCGTGATATTTTTGCTAGACTTAAAACTGGAGTTGGCTTGACACGGGAAATTGATGATAGTGCGGCCAAGCCTCCGCTTAACCATAACTATTATAAAATTCCCGAGTTAACCAAGATTAACTCAAAGAGTCACATAAGATTTTTTAATCCTGAGTTGGTTCCGAGTGCTTCCGAAGTCCAAAAGATGGAAAATCAGCTCTCTACTCACACGAGTGGATCTGATCTCCCACCTACCGATATCGCACTTCACTTTGATGAAGTCAATTCTGATTTTTTTCCAAGATGTTGATACTAGTCTTTCTGAGACTCTGACCAAAGAGGCAGCTGAACATGAATTCCTTAATTTGTTGAAAACATCTACCATGGATGGTAAATCGTTTTTGTTTGACGACAACTACGAGATTTGCAAAACCACTGTTGCTCCAAAACGAGCTAAGACCACACGAAGGCGCAAGCCTAAGCAGAATGCCAACAAGGGATTCACTGATCAGTCTAATTTGAATGAGGATGAGTTCAATCATGCATTTGCTGAAATGGCACTCAAACATGGTAAAACTGTCATGCACACACAAGCTGGTCTTGTGATCGCTGATGGTAAGGTGAAGGCTACTCCAAGTGCCTCAACAGGAACTCCCTCTACATCAACACCACAAGCTATGCAATCTCCTCAATCAAGCAAATCAAAGGCTGATGCTGAAAGTTCTGCTCCCACTGGAGTAGTTGACTCTAAAGTTGAACTGGTAAAGATTGTCAAACCAAAGATGAAGAGTGTTCTAAAAGTAACTGATGCGACCTCTTCACCAACTGCTAAGTCTACACTGATAGTGGTAGAGCCTTCTGTTCCAATGATAGAAAATGCTGAAGCTGTTGTTGTTGAATAGAAGAAAAAAACAAGAAGAAGGAAAAAGAAGGTTATTACTGATGATGAGAAGACTCATGTTGCTTCATCTGTTGAACCCACATCTGTGGTTCCTGTTACTGAATATGCTGCTTTTGTTGCTCCAAATGCACCATCTGTGCAAAATGGTTGTGCTATCTATGGCAACCCTCATCACGATGCAAGGGTGTGTATCTACAACCAAGGGTACAACACCTATGGCAACGCACCAATGCCACCTGTACACTATTATGAGCAACAAGCAACTGCTCGTCAGAATACACACCTCCACTCGAGAAACTATGGTAATTGTAGTGATGACTTCTTGGACTTGCGGGATGATTCTATGTTCCAACAGTCTTATCCCAACCAACCCTACATTCCGAGTCAAGCCTCGTATCTACCACAAGGCTTAGGAGGTAGCTTGTATTCAAGTCAGCCACACATCAGACAACCACCAATGATGAAAGCACCGAGTCCGACTCCAATCAGGTCATGGAATCCAAGGCCAAGACCCGGATTTCTACCAAGGCCATTTCTGTCTCAAAGGAAAATGATAGCTCCAAGGCCTGCAACCACCTTCATTCCACCTTCAGTTATTCCATCAGCTTCATCATCTTCATCTGCACCATCTTCATCAACTGTGAAGAAACTGGTTATCAAGAAGATCCAAGGTCAAAATGACCGGGGTCCCTCCTCAAACTAATAAATTTCTTTACTTGTGCAGGGACGTACCTGGAAAGCTGTAAACACATGGTACATGGACAGCGGGTGCTCCAGGCACATGACAGGGAACAAGGACTTGCTGTATGATGTCAAAACTATATCTAACGGTAGTTCTGTTGCCTTTTGGGGAGATGTGTATGGCGGAAGAATAATAGGAAACGGTCTCTTAACATTCGGAGAAATTTTATTTGACAAGGTTAACCTGGTATCGAATCTGAAGTTCAACCTACTCAGTATGTCGCAAATCTGCGATAATTAAATGCCAATGGTGTTCAATGATCGCGAGTGTCTAATTCTGAAGCCTGGTCTCAAGATACCTGAAGATCAGATCTTGTTTCGTGCAGATCGAAGAGGAAACTTGTATGCGTTAGATATGACGGAAGCAAAGCCAGCAAATTCGATCGCTTGTTTTCTAGTAAAGGCATCGGAAGAAGACTCAACCATATGGCACCGGTGAATGGGTCACGTCAACTATAGTATCATGAATCGACTCGTAAGAGGAAAACACGTTATTGGGCTACCGGAGAAAGAATTTGTCCATGTCGATAACTGTGTTGCGTGTTCCAAAGGCAAACAGCACAAGACGTCTCACAAGCCGAAGCCACCTGGTAGGACAACGACAATTCTTCAGCAACTCCATCTTGATCTTTTCGGCCCAGTGAACATCACGAGCTTAGGGGGAAAGTCTTATTGTCTTGTTATCACTGACGACTACTCTAGATACTCATGGGTGTTCTTCCTGAGAGAAAAATCTAAGACAGCTGAGATACTGAAGAATTTCGTTACTCGCATTAAAAACACCAGTAGAGAGCGGGTCAGAATATTCAGATCAGATAACAGGACGGAGTTCAAGAATCAAACATGTGACGTCTTTTGCAACATGAAGGGCATCACACGACAGTTCAGTTCACCGTATACGCCACAGCAAAATGGTGTAGCGGAATGGAAGAATAGAACCATCATTGAGTCTGCCAGGACCATGCTTGCGGATTCTAACCTTAAACTCTCTTTTTGGCCAGAAGCAGTGAATACTGCATGCTTCGTTCTGAACAGAACGCTCTTGGTCAAGCATGGTAATAAGACGCCGTTCGAACTGTTTTCTAAACAAAAACCAGTTTTAACAAGACTTAAACCGTTCGGATGTCCTTGCACTGTGCTTATACAGTCTGATCAGTTAGCCAAGTTTGCCCCTTGTGCAGATGATGGTTATTTTGTTGGATATTCTATGTCCTCAGCGGCGTATCGAGTATACAACAAAAGAACTCAAGTTATCATGGAGCCGTGAAATGTTACTTTTAACGAGCACACTCAGATCACTCAAGAACCTGATTCAGATAGCATGTATGACCTTGACACTCTTTCTTCTACTTTTAATATTGTTGATTCTGGTGTTTCAGGAAATACCATCTCAGATGATGATGCTCGTGAAGGAGATTTTCCAACCTTTGACACATTTACTCCAGTTTCTTCATCGATTTTGGGAACTATTTACTCAGCAGACCCTCCTGATCTAACATCGGGATATCAGACGAGTGAGTCAGTGAATCTATCCGGAGAATCAACTTCATCAGCAACTCCTGATGAACCAGTAATTCCAGTGCCAGATCCAGTTATTGTAGAAACAGGACTAGCACCTACAGCAGTTCAGGGGGAAACCAACACGGAAACTGCTCCTGAAGATCATGATTCTGAATCTGAAGTTGAAGCTGAAATTGAGACCAGTGAGGTCCTGGGAAATGATCTGCAAATTGGGAAGCTTGAATCTACCATCGAAGACACCGTTGTTGAAGAGACAAGGGTTCATAAAATTCATCTAACAAGCCAGATTAGAGGCCCCGTAGACAAAACAATCACCCGAAGTCAAATAGAACACGCTAACTCTTGTCTCTTCTCATGCTTCATATCACAAGAAGAACCAAACTTCAGTTGTTGCTGCTCTCAAAGATGATAATTGGATTGAAGCCATGCAAGCAGAGATACTTTAGTTCAAATTGCTCAATGTTTGGCGTCTTGTTGAAGCTCCAAAGGGTGTTGAGCCCATACCGGTCAAGTGGATTTTCAAGAACAAACGAGACGACCATGGAATAATCATCAGAAACAAAGCGTGATTAGTAGTGAAAGGGTACATGCAAGAAGACGACATTGATTATGACAAATTTTATGCACTTGTCGCTCGTCTAGAAGCCATTCGGATTTTCTTAGCTTATGCTACATCTATGGACATCACGGTTTACCAACTTGATGTTAAGACTGCATTTCTTTATGGCAAGCTGGATGAGGACGTGTACGTACAACAACCTCCCGGGTTTGTGAACAAGTCATTTCCAAATAAATGTTACAAACTTGACAGGGCCCTTTATGGTCTGCACCAAGCCCCGAGGAAATGGTACGAGACGTTGTCTACATATCTGCTGGAAAATGGGTATAAAAGGGGTGGTATTGATCAGACTCTCTTCATTCGACACGTCGGGAAGGATATGCTTTTGGTTCAAATATACGTTGACGATATCATCTTCGGGTCAACGAATGTGAATTTGTGTCGAGGACTTGATGAAGAAAAAGTTCGAGATGAGTGCCATGGGTGAATTAACATTTTTCCTGGGAATTCAAGTGAAACAGTGACCAGATGGTATACTGATCAGCCAAGGAAAATATGTTAAAGAAATACTAAAGAAGTTCGGTTTTCACGACTCTAAGGGATTCTCTACACCAGTGGAAACTTGTCACAGACTGAATACTGACGCTTAAGGAGTCTCGGTGGATGAGCACATATACCGTTTGATGATCGGGTCGTTGATGTACTTGACAGCAAGTTGTCCCAATATCGTGTTTGGAGTCTGCCTCTGTTCAAGATTTCAGAGAAAACCAAAGGAATCACATTTGACTGCGGTTAAGAGAATTTTTCGATACATGAAGTCGAACCCCAACCGAGGGTTGTGGTATCCAAAGGATTCGGCCTTCGATCTTAGAGCCTACTCGGATAGTGACTATGCCGGTAGTCAATTCGATCGGAAGTCTACAACTGGTGGAGCTCAGTTTTTGGGAAATCGACTCGTGTCATGGCAATGCAAGAAGCAGACTACGGTGTCCATTTCAACTACCGAGGCGGAGTACATCACTACTGCATCATGCTGCTCTCAAGTTCTCTGGATCCAGAATCAATTGCTGGACTACGGTTTGAATTTCATGAGTACCCCTATACATATTGATAATACCTGCTGTAATTTTTATAGTTAAAAATCTTATTTAGCATTCTAAGACTAAGCATATAGAGATTAGACACCATTTCATTAGGGACTGTGCTGAGAAGAAACTAGTCACCTTAGTTCAGATTGATTCAGAGAATTAGTTAGCTGCCCTATTCACTAAGTCATTTGATCTGTCTAGGTTCAATTTTCTGGTTACCTCTATAGGAATGATCAACTTTGACTAGGACTAGAACTTCTTGCTCCCCGATACGTTAGTGTCTTGTTCTCTAGGTTGCTTTCTCTTGTGTGTTATTCTAGTGTGTATATCCTAACTCTTGCTTTCCTCTCACAAAAATCACCAAAAAGATTTTTCACTTCTTGCTTGTTTTGCTGTTTACCTTATTCCTGATGTCTTGCTTATCTTATCTTACGATTATTGCTTTAGATTCCTAATTTGACTCACTTGAGTAAGTTCCTGTGTTGTTTGACCTGTTTTGGCTGAGAAAAATATGTTAGTATGTTTGCGTCTCGAGTCAAAATGTGTTATGACCAAAGGAATTTCTTTCATTCGCTAGCACAGGAGTGCTTGGCACCCACTTGATGAACTTGAACTCGGGAGTGCTTGGCACCCACTTGATGAACTTGAAGTGTTTTATGGGAAGCACTTGTGAAATACTAAAACAACTATTTCTAAAACAAAACTGAAAATATTTTCGGAATTCATGAGAACCCAAAGGAAAACCGTTTTAATATGACTAATGTAGGTTAAAGTCTAAACCAAATGATATCACATGATTTCTAAGGATGCCTTAAAAACTTAAAAGTCCTCAACTAAATTGTACCATTAATTGTAAAGCGAGGGGATGTTGGGTAGATCTACTGGAGTTTGACAAACTCCGCCCCGTGGCACGGGGAGTGCACGGAGGTACAATATCAGCCTATCTGACCGTGATCCCGAGAGGACACGGGGGAGGCAAAACCGCGATGACATAGGTCCGCAAAACAGAATGGCACGGCCACTACAATATTGGTCAGCTTTGGTACAAACTTCCTTAGTGCATGGAAACCGGATTAGCTACCCGCGATATCGGTTGACCGCTTTAACCTTTACTTAACTAGTGCATATTCGGTAATTCAATACTTGGCAAATGTTTTTGCAAATCTATTACTCAATTCATTGTTGATGAATACGATTATGAGACCGGGCCAATGCATGTCATGCCCACCGTGAACTCACCAACCGTTAGGTTGACACTTGCGTGGTTTAAACTTTTGCAGATCGCTGAGGAGTATCCGGATGCGGGTTGGCATGGCTCATGAAGACTTTTATTTTTGATTTAACTTAATCGGGAATTTAAAACACTGATTGTAAAGCACGTGGTTAGTGCTAAGACGATATATTTTCCGCTGCGTATTTTGAGACTTTATTTATGATGAATATCTGGACTTACTCTGATTCGTTTAGTATTTGTAACTAATGGTTGTGGTCCTGGTTTGCTCGCACCCCTTAACGGTATAAACTCCGTTATTGGTTATTTGGGGGTGTGACAACCCCCCCCCCCCCTCAAGTTGGAGCATGGAGATCTTGAATGTCTAACTTGTTAAGTAG
>JBCNJP010003308.1:0-11000 GCA_039602395.1 Deinandra increscens subsp. villosa | reverse complement strand
GCCTTATAGATTTAGTTTATAAACGATAACAATCACAACGCGGGTCGATAAACAATGAAACTAACAAGACCGTATGATATATTTTTAGTAGAAGGTATTTTAAATATTTATATATTCTCATAGCATTCTTCTCTTCTTTTATAGATTTATATGTTTGGTATGATTGTGTTTCAATGTTCCGAGTCACCTAGTCTGCTTTAAAATTTCAAATCGTCCGCCCGACTTGTATCCGTTCTAAACCGCTTCTAGAGCCTAGAGGTGTAAAAATCACACTCATATTTCTGAACCGCATCTAGAACCTAGGGGTCTAAAAATTGGTTCTTGGGGGTGGAAACGGAATTGATTTCAAATCGGTTCCTGGGTCCACCGGTTCCATCAAGTAACGAGTGGACCCCTGTTTAGAACCGGGTTCGGGACTTAATATGCAGTACCGACAGGAACAGATAGGGTATACTAAAACCGGTTCGGTTCTAAAAACCAATTCCGGTATTTTTATTATTAACCTTTTTACTAATAGTCATAATAATAAACAACATAAACTGCACGTTTTTTTTTTGTTTACAATAGTTCAAATACATTACATTGATATATAAAAACATAAACTAATATTAGATTGATATATAGCAACATAAAAACATAAATATGTCTATAGGGTTGGGGTATATTGGAAACCTAATTGAGTTGAGGAAACTTTGGAAACCAATTGAGTGGTTGAGATTTGTCCACATCTACATATCTGTGATAAGGTCCAAGGGCACATTAGTAATCTTCTCCCCATTTACCTTTTCAACCTGCATAAAGTAAATAAGAGAGTGGACCTGCTGATGTTGACATAAAGTAACAATCCCTCTTCATTTCTCTCTCCTCTCTCCTCTCTCTTCTTTCTTTCTTTCTCTCTCCTCTCTTTATTTTGCTCCTGTCTCTTCTTTTCTCCTTCCTTTATCATTTTTGTCAGATTTTTTTCTTTTACCTTTTACGACGTTTTTAAAATCACATGAACATAATACACATATTTTCAGATACAAAATGTTACATACGTAACTTTTTGGAGTCTGATGTAAACAATAATTTGATAAATATATTTCATTAATTTTTAACAAAAACATTACAATCAACACCATATATCAATTTTTATCTATCCAGGGTGGGCGTGTAACTATTTTCTCAGATGTGAAAATTTTACATACGAAGCTTTTGTGTGTCTTCTGTAAACAAGAAATTGATAATTTTCAGAGTGCGAGTGTAACAATTTTCTTAGATGCGAAATGTTACATACGTAAATTTTCTGTGTCTGCTGTCAAATGAAACAAAATATAAAACACAATTAATAATATATATTTTGATAAAACAAAATATATAAAAAAAACTGTCAAAAAAATATAACAAGCTACAAAAACATGTAAAACTATTAATGCTTCACTTCTTGATAATCATCTTCATATTTGACACAAAAAGAATACATTCACCTACGAAGAAAAACAAAATTCATTAGTTTTATTTACATATGTCAGAAATATATGTTAAGCATTTAACAAATGGTATAGAGACAAAAATAAATTAAAAAAACATCAAACAAGTTACATATGTAGCGTTATCAAACAAGTTACATATGTAACTTGTATATGAACAATATTAAACATATCATCAAGACACTTTAGCATATTTTAGGATCTTTTATTAGTAAAAAAAATAAGAAACAAGTGTAATTGATATATGCATTTAACAACATGGTATATAAACAAAAAAACTACAAAAAAGTTACATATACAACATTAACATTAAGGCAGTTACATATGTAGCATTATCAAAAAAGTTACATATGTAACTTGTATATGAACAATATTAAACATATCATCAAGACATTTTAGCATTTTTTAAGATCTTTTATTAGTAAAAAAATCAAGAAACAAGTTTAATTGATATATGCATTTAACACATGGTATATAGACAAAAATAAATAAAAAAACATCAAACAAGTTACATATTCAACATCAAAAAACTTACATATGTTGCATTATCAAACAAGTTACATATGTAACTTGTATGAACAAATATTAAACATATCATCAAGACACTTTAGAATTTTTTTAAGATTTTTTATTAGTAAAAAAAATCAAGAAACATGTTTAATTGATATATGCATTTAACACATGGTATATAAACAAAAAAAACAATAAAAAGTTACATATTCAACATCAAAAAGTTACATATGTAGCATTATTAAACAAGTTACATATGTAACTTGTATAAACAATATTTAGCATATCTTCAATACAATTTAGCATTTTTTTAGGATCTTTTATTAGTAAAAAAAATCAAGAAACAAAGTTTAATTGATATATGCATTTAAAAACATGGTATATAAACAAAAGAACTACAAAAAAGTTACATATACAACATTAAGGCAGTTACATATGTAGCATTATCAAAAAAGTTACATATGTAACTTGTATATGAACAATATTAAACACATCATTAAGACATTTTAGCCTACATGTATGTACTTAACACAAGCATGCAGGCAGGACATGATACAGTAGAGTGATACACCTAATGATAATTTAGCAATTCCAATTCTAAGAAGTTATGATCCAGCCTACAGAAACCCAACCTATACATGCAAAAGTAAATACCAAAAAAAGGTAATTTCATATATCCCCATTGGCGAAGGTTTGTGGAGCCCCGGGGGGGGGGGGCGACCGCCCCCCGGTTTTTTTCGGCCGTAGTGCTAATTTTTGCCATTTTCGAATTTTTTTTATATATACTGAGAACCGCCCCCCCCCCCCGAGATTATGATCCGTGACTTTTCGCCCCCCCAAACTTTTTCCCGAAGCTTCGCCATTGTATATCCCTCTCTAAACTTGCAAAATATCATATTTACCCAAATCATGCTTTAGAATCAATCAATATTTGTAGCAAAACATAAACTTTGTAAGTTGTATGAACAACATAAAACAAAAGTTATATATGTAGCAGTATCAAACAAGTTACATATGTAACTTGTGTGAACAAATTTTTAAATATCCATTAGACACTTTAGCAAAAAAAATCAAGAAACAAGTTTAATTGATATATACATTTAACACATGGTATATAGGTAAAAAAACATCAAACAAGTTACATATTTAACACTAAAAAAAGTTACATATGTACTATTATCAAACAAGTTACATATGTAACTTGTATATGAACTATATCAAACATATCATTATGAAAGTTTAGCATTTTTTTAGGATCTTTTATTAGTAAAAAAAATCAAGAAACAAATTTAATTGATATATATACATTTAATACATGATATATAGATTAAAAAAAATCAAACAAGTTACATATTTAACATCAAAAAAGTTACATATGTACCATTATCAAACAAGTTACAACAATATCAAACAAGTGGGCATACACATCAAAAAAGTTACATATGTAACATTTAAGTTTTTCTTTCACTCAAATAACCTTCTGATTAAGAACTTTAGTGGGACCGGACAACGAACCAGTTGACTTACCGGTTCGGTGGTCGGACCGGTCCAACCAGTTGAACTGGATTTAAGAACCGGATAATATCATATATATTATAAAAATTAAAATTACATAAATGTGTATATAGCTAATACTAGTCTTTAATACTCGTGAATGCACGGTTGACAAATACAAAAATAAGTAAATTTTTAACCTACTATGATAAATTTATTAAATATTGAAATTAAACAAACAATTAAGTTTTAAACTAATGGCCCTGTTTCTCCAAGAGGTTAGGAATGTTCCATTGTCCATGTTTCTCCAAGATATATACTATGAGTTTATATGACTGCTATAGCAATGGTAAACATGTGAAAAGTATATAAAACAAAATTTCAAAAAGTATATAAGAAAATGGAACATAATAAGCTTTAAAGGGTAGTTTTAATACTGTGCAAACCAAGAAAGAATCATCAAACCACAAAAAGGCAAATTTTTTAACACCTCAAAGTGCTGGTCAAATAATACAGACTTGTAAACTTAAATACATTTTTTTAGGACATCAAATTGGTAGAACAACTCAACAAAGTAATTTTATCTATAAAAAAAACTATTTAAGCTAGGGGCACAAACGACAAATAATCCACTTCAAGGCAAAGTAGCTATAGTATTAGCTGTCACATAAAACACTAAATGAACACATAAAAGATTACCTGTATAAAAATGAAACCTCTGTAAGATTTACGGCAGAAAAAAGGGGACCAATTTAAACCAGTTCATATCGATTTCCTTTTATAAATTAAAAGTGTGAACCCATTTCCTTTTAGAATCAAAGTCAAAGTAAAATTTTGAACAATTAGCCGCCGACATGAAATCCACTGGGTACATACCTGGTTTGGATCTTCACAAAATCAACCATGAAACCCCTTTCTTTAACTGATAGTTGTGAGTTTTCTCTTTCGGCAGCGATTAGTACATGTGCGAAAAATAACGGTAAGGAAGAAGTATCGACGGATCTGTGAGCATTGATGGATCTCCGGCTGGAACGGGCTCAAGTAGGTATTCCGAAACGGTGTTGTATAGGAACAGCGACAGCCACCACACGGTGCAGATGCATCCGATCAACCAGCAACAGTAGTCCATAGACAAGTAATTCTTGTTGATCCTCCTTCTCCTGCTGCTGCCTCTCTTGATTTGGTTTCTCCGGCGAGGTCAGATCTAGGGTTTTTCGGCAAGATCAGATCTAGGGTTTTCCGGAGATACGACAGAGGTTTTCGAGGTTGGGGTTTCTCCGATATAGTGACGGTGATGCTAGGTGGTTATTGGTTTTCTTCGACCTTGGGGGATTTCATGATGGATATCATAGTTTATCTAGACTTTTAGAGAGAAGATTGGGTTAAAGATGAATGGGAATCCATGAAAAATTTGAATGGATTAAAAGAAATGGAGAAGAATAGTAGGTTGTACACTGACAAAGTCTGAGTAATAATAAAAAAATGGATGATAACATTACCTTTCTACCCTTCTAGCATATATGTCATAACTTTATGTGGTATAAAATAAATAGAAAATATAGAATAAAGGTGAACCATAGGATGAAGATGATCAAGGGTTTAAAAGTGGGTTCCAAAGATTCCTCAACTCAACATGGTTTCCAATTTACTCTTTCCCTATGTCTATATATATATATATATATATATATATATATATATATAGGAATGGGAACATATATTAACCCATCCTTAGTGAATTAACTAAATAACCTCATCTCCTTGATTCACCTTTTGATCTCACGGCTGTCAATAATTTTAGAAAGTAAATTGGATTTTGTGGTTGTAATGAGAGAAAGGGTATTTAGGTAAAATATACATTCCCTTTTCCCTGCACAGCCCCTTTCTCTCTCTTTATGAACAATTCAACTGGGTTTTTTTAATTCTCCATCTCCCATCTCAAATAACAAATCTCTTCATACGAACATCGTCATCGAAGGAACAAATTGACGAGCTCTAAACCACTGGTTGAGGATTCCGATCACCATCGTGCACGGTAAATAGACCAGCGAGCTTCGACGCCATGGCCGGAAAACCTGATCTTGCCGCCGGCGATTTGTTTTTTTTTTGTTCGGAGAAATGGACAAGATGCAGCGGGTCTCTTCAATTTCTTAATCGATCTGGAACGGTAATGGTTTATGGTTTTTTGTTCATCAATTTTGATGATTAGAACTGAGTTTCGACGCCATGGCCGGAAAACCTGATCTTGCCGCCGGCGATTCGTTTTTTTTTTCGTTCGGAGAAATGGACAAGATGCAGCAGGTCTCTTCAATTTCATAATCGATCTGGCCGGAACTGTAATGGTTCATGGTTTTTTGTTCATCAATTTTGATGATTAGATCTGAGTTAATATTGAAAGTCAAGATTTGTTAAATATTGAACTTTTGTGAAGTTCATAAATTTTTAAGTGAGTTAATGTCGAAAGTCAAGATCTGAGTTAATGATTTATAGTAAGTTAATCAATTTTGAACTGAAATATTGTTTGGAGTATATTTTTGATCAATTTAAAGGAGAAGTCGGTGGAAGGTCGAGCCGGATAAATATGGGGCATTTGTTTGTGATTCAATTGATGTTTATGAAATTATTTGTTTCATAGTTTGTTTTTTCGGATTTCAAAATGGATGTAATTTTGTTCCATATGCATTCTAAATTCGGGTTGAAGTATTTTTTTTAAAGATTTGTACGGATGCAGTTTTTGTTTATCAATTTATGAATCTTGTTAGCATCGTTGCTACCGATCATCACACCACTGTTAATTGTTATAGCATCAGTGCTTGTATGTATGTTATTGTATTTGTAGGTTGTAATATATGTTGTTGTATCTAGATAGCATCAGTGTTTACTGATCATCACACCATTGTTAATGGTTATAGCATCAGTGTTTTATATGCATATTGATGCATTTTGTAGGTTGCACTGGTTATGAATGTATGGATGTATGCTAATATTTATGACAATGATGTTAGAAGTTGTAACACTAGTGCTACATCGCACGTCCGAAAAAACGATAATAAAAAACGTCGAGGCTATACTCGAATTAAAGATAAAAATGCGACGAGTTTAACGGTGCAACTTTTATAAAAAACCGACGAAGTATAAAAAAGTTATAAGGTTCTTAAAATGAAGGGGGGGTTTTTGTGATTATGTTATTTGACAAAAATACCCTTATGAATTAAAATAAAAGATTGGGACAAATGTCACCATCTTGTCCAATCTGAATTTGTGTAACCACTAGATGTTGGTTATTTAGTTATTACCCTAAGCAATGGTTAATAATTATCCCCTCCCCTATATATATATATATATATATATATATATATATATATATATATATATATATATATATATATAGTGAAAAGTTCATTGTAGACACCCTCATAAGTGTAGACAGGTAGACACCCTTTTTCACCATTAGATCTCTTGATCTAATGGTTGTGATTAATTTTCTTTTTTCTTTTTTTCTTTTTTCTCATTAATTAGAAACTTTCACATGTGAAAAAGAGCTATTTCACATGCGAAAGTGTCTACAATGAACCTCACCCTATATATATATATATATATATATATATAGGGAGAGGATCATTTGAGAACTAATTGGTTGAGAGAACTTTTGAGAACCATTTTAAGCCATTAGTTCTATTTACATATACCCCCCTCCCATGAATTGTAGTGGTCCTCAACTGAAATTAGTGGTGGAGATTTAGTTCTCAAAAGTTCTCAAAACAAAAAGTTCTCATTTGAACCTAACCCTATATATAATATATATATATATATATATATATATATATATATATATTATATATAGGGTTAGGTTCATTGTAGACCCCTTAAAAAGTGTAGACCCCGTAGACCCTTGTTTTAACCGTTAGATCTTGATCAAGCGATTTTTATTGACGAGGGTACGATCGTCAAAACATTTGTTAATCTCTTCTCCTCGTTTGAAAGAACATTTGTTAATCCATTCTGCACATTTGAAATATCTCATCGGAGAATAAAAAGACGCACCGATAAATTCCCAAATCCACCGGAGATCGAACTACATGAGATCCGATCGTTCGGTTACCACCACCACCATGTTACAGTTTCAGTTGCCGAAGTTGAAGCCATGACCGCCGCCCACCATTGCTTTATACTGAAATCAGAAACCGAGATCAATCTTCGGTACTTTTTATTAAAATACGAACGCTCAACAACGAAAATAAGGTAACAATTTCAAATTTCTCTTTTTGGTTTTGAATACTCTGAAACGCCAACACATTTAATTGGTGAACTGTTGTGGATTTTGGGATGCAATTTAGGGTAAACGGAGGAAGATGAACCACCGATGTTTTAAATATATGGATTAGGAACTAGGTCAAACAACAAACTCATTGTTGTGCAGTGGTTCACTGTCCTATTATTCTTCTCGCATCCATGTCATTTCAGATTCTGTAATGAGTTTTATTTATAAAAATCATAAAGTGAAAGTCAATTGAGTTATAACTCAAATGAATTTGTATTAAGTTTTATTTCAGTGACTTTTAATTTCAGTGTGTTTTAGCTTCAGTGAGTTATTTCAGTGAGGTTTATTGCAGTGAGTTTTATTTTAGTGAATTATTTCAGTGAGTTTTAATTTCAGTTAGATTTTTGAGTTTTAACTAAAATGAGTTATAAATTTCAAGAGTGAGAATTAATATGAGTTTTAAATCTCAAGTTGATCAAAACTCACTTAGTTTTAAAATTTCCAGTGACTCTTATATTTCAGTTAAAACTCACTGCTGAGTTTTATTGTAGTGAGTTTTATTTCAGTGAGTTTAATAATTTCAGTGATTTTTTTTCATTGAATTTTATTTCAGTGAGTTTTAAAATTTCAGTGAGTTTTATTACAATGAGTTTCAAATCAAATTGAGTTTAGTTAAACACACTAAAATTAATAAACAATAAGTTATACATAACCGAGTCTAATTAAACTCACTCAAATTATGTATAAAGACTTAGTGAGTTTTATTACACTTGTGAGTTCTATTCCAGTGAGTTTTAAATTAAATTTTAGTGAGTGAGTTCAGTGAGTTTTATATTTAATTTCAGTGAGTTATTTCAGTGAATTTTAATTTCAGTGAGTTTTATTTCAGTGACTTTTAATTTCAGTGAGTTTTTGTTTCATTGAGTTATTTCAGTGAGGTTTATTGCAGTGAGTTTTATTTTAGTGAGTTATTTCAGTGAGTTTAATATGAGTTTTAATTCTCAAGTTGACCAAAACTCACTAATTTTTAAATTCGGTGCTGCTACCAAAGAAGACAGCTGCAAAAGAGCCGACCTCGCCTGCTAAGACTACCAAATCTCCGAAGAAAGCTGCTGCGTACAGTGGTGTAATTAGGTAGTTCTACTGTGATGTCGTTGTAGATAAGTTAATAATGGAATTTAGTTTGCGATCAGGTGTTATCTTGTTATATTTTTGTTTATTGATTGCAGAATCCTCTTGTTTCTGTTATCCATTTCCATGGTTACTGTTTACATTCTCAATAATAAAAAAATTAATATATAAAGACGAGTGCATCTGAACACATGTAGATAACTGAAATCAAAACTTTGAAATTTTGAATATCTGAATTTTAGGGCATACAAATTGACCTTGATTATTTAAGAGTTAGATATAAGGGGAGAAGAGGAACGAGGGGGTTGGTTTGCTGTGTTCGCCGAAATCGACAAAGGGGTGGAGATGGGTGTTGCGAGTGGAGCAGGAGGTTTCCGGAGGGGTGCGTGGTGGTTGTCGGAGGAGGGTCGGGTTCGCCGTGAATGGCGGGGGACGGAGGGGTGCTCGCCGGAAGTTGAAAGGAGGGAGAGGTTGTCGGGTTGGATCGATGAAGAAGGAGGATGAAGATCGACGGAAAAGTCGATCGAAAGTGGGGGCTGGGAGTTTGCGTAAAGAAGAGGAAAGGGGGAGGGGAACTGTTGCATGAAAAGACATATACATAAAACATAAAAAGACATCACTGCCCCTCCGTGTGTTTTCCTTTTAAAAACTGATTAAGATCTCCGCATTTAATTTAAATGATCCAACGGTGATTAGAGGGGTCTACGGGGTCTACACTTTTTGGGGGGTCTACAATGAACTTTTCACTATATATATATATATATATATATATATATATATATATATATATATAGAGGAAGGTTCCTGTGCATCAGGCAAAGTTGCCTACATCCGATACACAAAGGGGCATATTAGGAATGTCCAGATTTCTCCCCATATGTGGTATATTTGGTAGTTATTCAAGTTCCCCCAGTTTTTAAAACGATCATAACTTTTTCATACGACGTTATTTTCGAAAACGAATTTCACCATAATTCTAGTTGTGATTTTATCTTTAATTTGAGACTAGGTTTGCTCGATTTGAAGAAACTTTTTTTTTTGACGTTTTAACCGGGTTTTTTCTAGTTTTTTTTTTTTTTAATTTTTGGGTAGTACTAGCTGCGATTTAGGGTCCTAAAAATTTTCAGATTTTAATTCGAAGCGTAGACATCTTTTTTTTAATTTTTAAAAAAAACATTGACATTGTACACCAGCATAGCACAACACATACCAGCATAGACCAGCGCTGAAAGACCAGTCTACCAGCACAAGAGCACAAATCCACCAGCACAGCCAGCACAGACCAGCACAGCCAGCACAATCCCACCAGCACAGCCAGCACAGACCAGCGTCGTAAAAAACGTGAAAATTTTTTTTCTCCAAATCAAGCAAACCTAGTCTCAAATTAAAGACAAAATCACGACTAGAAATATGGTGAAATTCGTTTTCAAAAATAACGTCGTATGAAAAAGTTATGGTCGTTTAAAAATTGAAGGGGAACTTGAATAAATATTGTTTTACACATATACCCTTCCATCTTTAAGATTCCTCCACTCCTTCTCTCTCATCTCTTTTAATCTTATCCATCCATCAAATTGATCTAGTGATCCAGATTTGGCCGCACCGGACTTAGGCAAATGTCCCTGCCGCACCGGACTTAGGATCATTTAAGAACCAATTGGGTTTGAGAACTTTTGAGAACTATTCTGAGCCACAAGTTATATATAAGGAAATCCCCCCCCCCCCCCCCCCATGAATTTGACTTCCCCCCTAAAAATTAGTGACTCAGAATGGTTCTCAAAAGTTCTCAAAGAAAAAAGTTCTCATTTGAACCTAACCCTATATATATATATATATATATACATACGTTTTTTATTTATAATAGTTAAAATACATTACATTAATATATAATATATTAATAAAAACTTATAACAACCGGTTCTGGAACCGGATACAACAGAGTCGGGTAGAAACCAATTAGGAACCAATTTGCGTTAAATATGTGAAACCAGGTAGGGAACAAACGTTTTGGGGCGAATACTAATTGGTTCCACTGTACACCGGGTAGAAACCGGTTCGGTTCCATAGAACCAGTTCCGCTTTGAATTTGCACCCCTAACCTCATCCATTTTGATCCATTTCAAGTTGACCCATCTTGA
>JBCNJP010003300.1:0-12622 GCA_039602395.1 Deinandra increscens subsp. villosa | reverse complement strand
GACCACGTTAACTTTCCAAGCTATGAGGACCGCGAGCAAACCAACAAATGAAACCCATGCGGTCCTCATCGACTATTTTGTCATTTAGTGAATTTTTCCCATTTTGTATTTTTAGCTCCTTTCGACAACGGGGTTTTGTTCCCAACACTTCCAGTAGCTAATACTTAAAATTTTAAGGCTCTGAGGCCATACCAAAATAATGCTACAAGTCCCGGTTATACATAAAATGTCCACAATTCAATTCCATTGCAAAACCGACAACCAAAATCATGTTCCAAACCAATGGTCTCCACCTAGGGACTGATTAACTCAGATTTTTAAGACTTCAATCCACTGAGATGCCCAATGTATCATTAACCCATTATCAATAATCCTAAAATGCTCGGTTTTCGGGTTAAATGCTACAATACAACAATAGGGGTCTCCACCCATTGGACCAATTCTCTTCTTGTGACATTTTCGCCACTAAGATGGTGGGGTTTCCATGACCAAGTTCCAGATTCTCAAACTAAACACAAAACAACAACATGCATGCATCAAAGACTTGTACCTTATTCACAAATTCTTGTACCAAGCTTCTCCAAGCGGGTTTTTCAATAGCTGAATCCACCCTTGCATGCATCATCAAAACCCATATTAGGCAACGGATCGCTCAAACTCGATTTAAAGCAAAACCGAACCCAAACTCACCACGTTTCACCACCAATTTGCTCCCACAAGCCTTAGATCACCATAGGTCGGACATGCAAGCCTCAAAATCTAGTAAAATCCACTGATTAGTATGAACCCACAACAAAACTTAACTCAAAATGGAGAAAGAAACGAACAAGATGCTTACCCAGCCTTGTGTGACCTTAATATGCTTGAGACTTGACCACCGGAACTATCTCTCACCGGAATGGACGGAATGGGAGAGAGTTCTTGAAGTGGATGGGTGAAAAATGAGTAGAAATGAGCAAAAACTCTTTTTATAGTGCTGGGCGTCGATGAGGACCGCGAGAGGTGCATAAACATACCCCCATGCGGTCCTCATGGGGTAAAAACACGCCGATCCTGAGGTAATGCGGACCGCGAGAGGTTGAACCAGAGAGGGCATGCGGTCCTCATGCCTTCCAGAAAAAAGAAAAAAAAATTCCTTTATTTTTCTTGAGATTTTATATTCCGAGCTCGAGGGTTTTACCATAGGTGTTACAAACATCAGGTATGGGGATAACAAATTCCACGTGGAGCGTGAGGTAGCTAGCGTGTGGTAGTTGCAACTGCACATTCCAAGAAGGTCATCCAGTACAATTGACGTGAATTGGAGAAAGATTTTTTGTGAACCAATATCAATGTGGATGTGTTAATGGTTGCACCGTCGGGTATAGTGAATATCATGTAGAAACATCAGGTTGTATCGGTTCTCAAAAGTAGTTAAAAGTGCAAACGTGAAATAAGAGTGGGTTTCTGAAACATGGGGTGCTGACGAATTCAAAATAGTACCTAACTTTACATCTTTGTAAGTACGAATTGTAGTTAAAGTTTCGTGAGGCCTACCATGGATCGAAAGGTCATGTTGTATGTAAAATATAAAAATTATCGGGTACTTGGGTCACTTTTTAGTGATCTTCTGGTAGCTCGTCGCATAAATGACTGATTCAAACGTGTCTTCGTTTAATCGGAAGTCAAACTACTTTCTTACGCGTGTTTTTCAAAAGTTTGAGTCGATCATTCGATCGGTCAACATTTTTTATGAAGCAGGGGTTACAAATGAAAACTTTCTGGGGAAAGAGGATGAAGACAATGGGTATCCCTGTTTTTTTGCAGTTTATCTGTCTTCTTGCAGTTGAAGTGGTGAAAAATTTTCCAGGCATACCGATGCCTATTGTTCATTGTTGATGTTTGTCGTGCAAAAGCGCACAGCGGTAGGGTACAAGATATTTTCATCAATGAGGTTAACTAGCCGCAAGGGCTCAAGGCTTGAAGACATTCCAGTCACGAAAGATAATAAAAGAATGAGTTTACTGGTAGTTAAGTTCACAGATGAATCAAGTGTTGAAGACAAAATAGATTGCACGAGTTCAGGAAGTTGTTTCACCTACATTGCTCTGTTAAATGAAACTTTAATCGTAATGAGGTATAAGGTTGGTGAAATCATGTCGAGACTGTTGGCAACAAATTTTGACTCGTACAGACGTACCAGGGGTTATAAGTCAAGAGAGGAAAACTTCACAAGATTTTCCTGCCGAAAGGTCGGTGCTAGTGATTGAGGTGTAATCATCCATTCAAGATGTCTGGGTTTTCATCAGGTTAGGCGTTTATTGAGTTGCTGCACAGTTGTGAGAGCTCGAAGAATGGGTCGGGGTTATCATTTGCGCAAGCATTTTTAAAGGAGCTCCGATGGGTCGGATGCCATATCTAGAAGAGATAAGATCACGTGTGATAGCATAAGGAACATTGATAGGTGACCTTAATCATACGGCTGAGTCCCACATATGACAATCGACATCGTGAGGTTTTTGAAATGGAAGGTCGTATCCCTTAGAACCAGTAGTTGGCCGAGTAGAATTCCCTAGGGTTTTCATACACTGCAAATTACATTAACGTGTGCACCTGTAATGGTAATTTACCTTGTATGGTCACGCTGGTTCCTCTTACTTTAGCTACAAGGTTCGGTGGAGTAGTATGTGGTTTCTATGGGGTGAGTATCAAGAATTTGGTCATTAGCCCCAAAGTTAACTGACCGAAATTCACTAGAGAGAGGGGTTGAGAATAAAATACTCATTCAACTTAGAATTTATCACTAAGTTCAGCTCAGTAAGCAAGTGGCTCACCAGGGGTTTGGGTAGGGCATGCCATACCGCCCCTAGTTTAGCTCCGACACGTAGAATGGTTATCACCCACTTCGACTCAAGCACGAATCTGTTATATATATACAGGGAGAGATTAACATAGTAATCCTAGTCATCACATGCTTGATTCCATTTGGGTTATAAAAGTCACATCCACATTGAATTATCACACAAGAACTATGTGCTTAAAATGCAAGGTCAAAATGACCAAGGAAAAAGGGTGTCAATAATTTAAGGTAATATAGGTAGTTATAAGCGTCCCATGAGTAACCATCCGGTTTTATGCGGTACTGCCCTAAATGTGGCTAAACAACATTTTTAATAACGCATTTTGATAAGGTAACTCTAGGGATTGTGTTAATAGGTGACTTAATCAAATAGGATTTACAACAGTTCCTATTTATGCTATTAGAGAGTATGAGCAGTTAAGCTTAAGATATGTTGGATCATTGCCTCAGAGTCTAGACCGTAAGGGATAAACTTACCAAGGCCGCTAAACAAGACCAATAGGTGTGAACAAGACCCTTAAGAACAACCAATATCGTTAAGGGTGGAACAAGTCCATAAAGATGTCAGGATCCTAAACAATGGATCTTACCCTGTTTATGAAGCTAGTACGAAACTACAAGCACTTACGATCAATCATTCAAGTTTTGTTGAAGAAATCCAGCAAAAAGAGAAAACCCTCTTTCTGATTGTGTTTTGCTTGCCCCAATAGAGTTTTCAAAGGCCCTATATACACCATACAGGGAGCATGTGCATTTAAACACATGGTACAATCAATCAAACAATCGTTATATTAAAAAAACATCCAAGATATTCCTATAAAATGTCTCACACTGGCATCACTTCATAAAAACACCATTTACATGAAAACATTCATTTACATGAATAAATAATTTCAAGCGTTAGACTAGATCGTATAGAATATATAGCAACAACAAAGAGTAAAACAAAGTTAAACAAAATAAGTTGTGTTTGAGGTAAACAATCCACTGAGTCGGCTCGGCTAAAACTCGATCCGCGTGTCATCATGAGCGTTATTGAACTAGACTTGATGTTGACTTGAACAAATTGTCTTGAACACCGAAAATTGGACCATGTTGTACAGGATAAATTGGACCTGATCGTTCAGACCAAGGCTGGTCGATCAGTACAAGGTTGGTCGTTCAGCACAAAGATGGTCGTTCAGCACAAAAGCTGGTCGTTTAGCTCAAAATCTGGTCGTTCAGCACAAAAGCTGGTCGTTCAGCACAAAAGCTGGTAGTTCAGAACAAAAGCTGGTCGTT
This sequence comes from Deinandra increscens subsp. villosa, assembly GCA_039602395.1. Classification (NCBI taxonomy): domain Eukaryota; kingdom Viridiplantae; phylum Streptophyta; class Magnoliopsida; order Asterales; family Asteraceae; genus Deinandra; species Deinandra increscens. Next base: position 8,502 of record JBCNJP010003300.1, on the reverse strand, counting down.
CAGCACAAAAGTTGGTCGTTCAGAATAAGTTTGAAAATTTTTCCAAAAATTTCAAAAATCTCTTAAGTCCATAAAAGAAAAAGAAAGAAAAAAATAAAAAAAAATAATATTTGCACCGAGAATACAAAATTCTACACAGACATAAAAGCAGGTGAACTAAGTGAGGATCGACTTCGGTACGCGTAGCAATACTTTTGGGAGAGAGTTATAACTAAAGCTTTCAAAAACAGTTATAGTTTAGAAATCACGTTAAAATTGTTGGTTTGCTGTAACCAAGGGCTCTGATACCAATCTGTCACACCCCCAATTTCCACTAACGGAGTATAATCGTGTGGGGTGTGATCCAGACCAGGATCCAATTCTTTAGTTACAATCAAGCCATAATGAAAGGTAAAACAGTCTTATATTGCATTTCACAAAAAAGAGTTTAAAGTGTAATTCAGCGGAAGCATTTAAAAGTCTACAGAGTTGTTGTTTTGCAAAATATGTAATGAAAGTGTTTGTAGTGTAATTCCCAAAAGAATTTTTCAAAAAGGAGTATTGCCTACGCCCGTGCCTCCAAGATCTTCCTAGCGTCCTGAAAAGCATTAAAAAATCAAGTGTCAGCAAAAGCTGGTGAGTTCACAAAAGCAGTCTACACTTTACCGTGTAGACTAAGAATGTATACGAATAATGAAAGACTGATTCGTAAGTTAAAAGTAATATCCTTATCGTTAGGTAGCTAGCCTATGCTTATGTTCACCTGAATGTTCGCAACCGAAGCTGACTATGCATCACAGGTTTTAGCCTGTGCGATTTGCCTATCCCGTGTCTTTCCCGATCACGGTAGTTCTAGGCTAATATTGTTCTCAGTCCGACCGCCAGTCGGGAGGGTGCATCACGTGCACCGCTGAGCGGGGGTGTCAATCCCCAGTAGTACTACTCAACATTACCTCACTTTTCATTATTAACGGTCCGAGAAAGTAAAGATTTTTTTTTTTGTAATTTTAAAGCAAATCAGTGAATCATGTGATATGTGTTGAATAACTACTTAAACAGACAAAATACCATGTCATTGCATTGCCATCCTTTACTGGATGCAACTAGTTGTGTGTTATCATCCTCAAACGGATATAACGAAATAGAGTAGAGAAACTACCTTAGGTTGCACTGGTACTCAGCACTTGACTTTACAGGTTGGTTAGAATTGACCTATTTTGGTAAATACGATCTAACCAAATTAGAGGTTGTCGCTACGACTAATTGCTTATAAATAATCAATCATGTTTACATGCATTTAATTTGGTCATAACACTCAAACACAAGTCCTAAACTTGTAGGAAGCATAGATGCACAATTCCAAGTCAACATGCATAAATCCAAAATTTAAAAGTCAAACACAAAGCACACATTTGGTGGCATGGCTAACTTTCTTGACACTTGGAGTTAGTCTCTCAAATTTTACAGGCATAAACTTCATAATATTATGGACATATTGCAAAAAGAATCAACCCAAACGGTTAAGTATTGAGAAAGTTATGCGCGTTGAAAGTTGGCAAAAATCAGCTTTGTTGTCATTAACACACCATTTGTAGACACGCATAATTTGCTCCAAACTTGGAGTTAGTTTCTAAAATTTTATAGGGATATACATCCCAAAATTTTAAACATGTTACAAAATAAATCAACTCAAAATGTTAATTATTGAGAATGTTATGCGCGTCAGAAGTTGGCTTAAATTCAGCTTTGGTGTTGTTTTGTAAAACAAGAAAAGTGATCTTATAATTTGCATAACTCAGTCAAAACTTGATTTTTGCTTACCAGCACCTCCAGATCTTAATATCAATATATAAACATCGTTTTCATCCAAAAATACCTTCATTAATACCCAAAAATCATGTTCAACAAAATAGCAAAAATTGACAAAAATCAGAATTTTTAACAGCCCTATACACTGAACTTGCAGCAGGTTTTTGGGTAACCAAATGGAGGTATTAGAATGCGTATGAGTAGCCCAATTAAAGATAAGAAATAGAAGTTTACTATGGAAAAAGAATCACTTCATTTTGATCAAAATTGAGCAAGTTCCCAAAATTCTGGCCAGAATCTGTCCAAAACGGGTCGTTTGCCTAAAATGCATTCTAACGGTTTTGGCTAATTTTTTTATCCTCAAACTACATGTAAAGGCTTGTAACAACTTAAACAATGTTTTATCATGTACTTCTAGTTGTCATAACAATCATACAATGATCATAGAAAAAAAATCAAGTATGGCACTTGCATATAAGCGATTTCACCTAAAATCCATGTTCAACAACACAATCAAACTTCAAGAACACTACATAGCAGATTTTCCACCAAAATCACAGCCATCATATTAACCTAAAAATCAGTACCAAATCATCACTTTACTTATCCTAACATAAAACACATTTCATGAACATGTTTACACATCAATTTGCACAAAAAACATAAGATAAACACATATATTTAACCAATTTCATGTTAGGAGATTTTAGGGCTTACTAGGTGAAGTGAAGATGGCTGATTTGGTAAAGATGAGATGAAATGAGAGCTTCTCCTAGTCTTCTTGAAGATTAAGAAAGCTTAGAACTTCAAATTCTTGCTTCCTTGATGTTTGATTTCAACGATTTTAAAAAAACCGTAAGACGGATCTTACTAGAGGTTTGCTAGATCGTAGAGTAAGAACGAGATGTAAATAAGAGTTTGTTTAATTGAAATCACAAAGATAGAATTACAAACTCTCTCTCAAAAGCTCTCTAGAGAAACACTATAAAAAACAAACACTTAAACTTTGGTTCTCTCTCAACCCGTTCCTCACCGTTATCAAATACAAAGACAAGCTTCCTATTTATACTAGGCTGGCCGAATCTCAGGCGAACTTGAGGTTCGCCTGATCCGAACCTTAGGTTCGGACCAGGTTCGGCTAGCAGCCAACCTTGCCTTGATCTTCACATCGTCTCGTTCAGATACTTCACATGACGCATATTATGTATCAACAAACTACCCCTCGTCATGTGCAGTATCTGTTCATTAATTAAAACATATTCTTCGAACAAACTCCCCCCTCAACTTGATGGTAGCTTGTTCTTGAATACTTGACAATGTACGATTTCTTTCATCCTTATCAGCAGCTTCAGAAGACTTGAAGTTGTGATTAACTCTTTCCTTTGAGTACCTGGCCAACATAAATATTCTTGGCGCAAAACTTCTCTTTAAGAATCCAAGATATATGAATTGAAAATGTTTTTCGTATCTTGTGTCGATCAATCGAAAACAAATAAGAAATAAAATCTTTTTGGCTTTTACAAAGTTTATATCAAAACAAACCTAAAATCTTTTTGATTTTCAAACTTATGCTAAAACACACCAAAAATCATTATGAATTTTTCTGAAATGAATGTAAAATGCACTACAGAAACAGACACTATTTTTGTCTTTTGCAAAAAAGATCACGACGCAAGATCATATCAAACATAATGCATCTAGCACATTTCAATTTCGGTCTTAATCAGCATGCAAGCAAAGATATCGCAAATACAACATTTATGTTTATTTCAGCATGCACCAATTATTTTTTATCGTTTTCAGATATGCTTAAAGTAATATTATCATGCACTGATAACTCGGCCTCCACTCTATCAAAAATACTGGCAAATCATCATGTTTATCATATACGAGCAAATTTTCTTAGAGATTGAATCATCCTTGATGAGTCATGTAAAAATAAAGCAGATCCTCAAATACCTAGCAATCAGGCCGGTCTTGTGGACATGCAGAGAAAGCCTGAGTATTTGAGAAAATAAGAAAGCAAAACAAGTTGAAGTTGTATAATTCAACAACGATCAGGCCGATACTTCCGTATACGCAGAGAAAGTCCGATGAATTTTACAAAACACCAAAGAAATTAAAGTAGAATCTCAAACGAATAACGATCAAGTCGATCTTTCGATATGCAGAGAAAGTCCAATCGTTTGACAAAATAAAGAAAATCAAACAAGTTTAAATCTTTCAAAATGGAAACATGCATTCATCGGGATATCTCTTTATTCTATTTTTGTCAGAATCATCACACAACAATCATCAAGAAGCAAATAACCAAAGATCATCAGATAAACTTTATGTTTATATCTTACTTGCAGATATCAGATTAGTCATGCACATTCACAGATTATGCAACTACCTACAGCCTTTAGACTGAATCTATCCATGGTAGATAAACGTATATGCTGATGTATCATCACTTCTCTCTTTTGTCGAATCAATTTCTCAATTTTTCATCATTTTTTTAATATTTTCCAAAAATTTTTATATTTTTCCAAATTCTCCCCCTAAAATTCAAACAAACACTATTTCTTTAAATTTTCTCCCCCTAAAAATATGAACGAAAGAAAATGAAAAACAAAAATTAAACTGATCGATAAACACTTGACACATTTTTGAAAATGAAATTTCTGAAAATCAGTTTTTCAAAAATAAGAACGATGCGGTTTAACTTAAAACACAAGTATTCCACTGGCAGTAATCTCTCGATTACTAACAGGTGTTCTTGAAATACCTGCAAACACCGGAAAACAATAAGTTTTTAAAACCCCGACCCTCATCCCCAATGATGATAGGTCGTCCAGTGTCTTCAACAAAATCACTATTGGCCGTAGAGACAACTTTTGGTCTCCATTCCTGTTTTGGTTTTATGATTTCTAGTGAACCATTGTCAACTGATGAGTGACAATCAGAGCTACTACCCAATTTTTCCGAAGTGAGCTTCTTTTTCCATGGAAATGTAGTGTTGGGCATTGGTTCACTAAAAATGATGCCATCAAGATCAACATACTTTGTATATTTGGCATTTGATGATGAATTGTTAGTTGTCGTAGGACTTATTTGCATAATGACCCTTCTGACGACAAACATAACAACATCGACTACCAGTTGGATTGATTGAAATTGGTTTTCCAAACTGATCAGTCAAACATTCATCAAGAACTTTTGAAAAAACAGGTTTAAATTTCTTTGGTTTCTGAAAGTTTGGAAAACATTTTGGAGAATCATAAAAACCAGTATCATCTCCATAACCAAAGAATTTATCTCGAGATTAAAACTTGTTCGATTTAGCAGAATGAAATGAATTTGAATTGTTACCGCCTTGTGGTGTAGCATCAGATATACAAGAAGACTCTTTAGAAGAAAGCTTTTCATCTGGTGGAGATACTTTCTTCTTCCAATATTGTGGCTTCTTATTTGAAAACACCTTATGCTTCTTTATCTTCTTTTCTTTGAATTCCTTCTTGTCGAAATTCTTAGATGGCATTTCTTTTTCTTCAAATCCCAAACCACCATTTTTCTGCTTGAATTTATCTTGAACAGAATTGGGTATCTCATGACCTTGTTTGGCAAGTTTTGTAAATTCAGATTTGATTCCTTTTTCAGATCATGCTTCCCGGAAATCAAAGAATCGTCTATCACGATCTCAGAAAAATCTGGCACTTTCACATTTCCTGAATTTCCATTAAACACCTTTTCTTTTTCAAGAAATGTAGATTTGGAATCAAACTTCAATCCTTTGCAATAATCAATCTCCTTTTTATTCTTCTTAGATTTTGACTTGGTTTTCTTTCTTGAATCAGCAAATTTTGAACAATCATGCTGCTCAAAACCAGATGGTATAGCTGGAACATACATTTCAATATCTACGAGAGCAGGAACTTGATGAAGAGTTGCATCTTTACCATCCTCCTGAATCTTCTCCAAGTTACACAAATAATTCAGTAAAGTCGGTGAATTGTTACAATTTTTCAATTTCCTTTGCAAATCAAAAATCTCTATCTTTTGTTCAGCTATTTTCGTATTGGCTTCCATCAACTCTTTCTGCGAAGCAATGTACTTGTCCGACAATTTGATATATTCACTTTTATGACATTCTCTCAAGTGACACTCTTCCAGAACTTCGCAGTAACTTTCTCTACCTGTTTCTTATAATAAACAACATCTTGTTTCAAAATGTTATTATGCATTTGAACCTCTCCATTTGTATCTCGTAACTTTGTGAGTTCCTCCTGAAAGTGAATTATTCTATAAGCAGCTTCGACAGTAACTTTATTAATATTTTTATATTTTTGTTGGAGAGGATAACACTTCTCAAATAAAGCATCAAAATCTTTATTGACTTCCTTTTCCTTAGCTGTAGTTTTATTGCATTCTTCAACCAACATTTTCTTCTCTTTCAACCATTCTTCCTTAATACTAGCAAATTCCAAACAATTTGAACATGATGCAGACACATCCTTTTGAATTTCGGAAGCTAAACCATCACAAACTTTATTTTTCCATTTCTCCACTTCTTTTGTCAGAAAATTTTTCTCTTCAGTCAACTTTCACACCTTATTCTCTAACTCTTCAAATTTACCTTTAAACTCCAAATCTTGATCAATTGTTTTCTGAGAAATTTTAGACATATGTTCCCCACACTGTGTCTTTACAAAATCCCATATCTTCTTTGCATTTTGACAATTTCTGACTTGACTTTTAAGAATTATAGGCAAAGCTAACAGAAGAAGTGCAACAGCTTTTTCATTTTGATCTTATGATTTCCTTTCTTCACTTGAAAAATCTCTCATCTCTTTAAAATCACCACCATAAGTCGGATACTTAAATTCGTTCGTAACTGGTAACCACAAATTTTTATCCAAATCGACAATATAAGCTCTAAAATTTGTTGTCCAGCCATGATAATCTCCAAGATTGATCAACTTTGGCACATTCTGACGATGACGCTCAATGAATACATCAATTTCAAACATTTTAGAAATTGTGAAATTGGATATCAAAACTTCAAACTCGAAAATGGAGGTCTTAGAGCGGATTTTGGGTACCAAAACAGAGGGTACTGGCCGTTAGGTGAGTTCAAGTATAGATCTTTCCGAGACGGTCATTTTGGCTGGTATTAGCTCCCGTAACTCTTAACGGTTCTCATGTTACGTCAGTTTTCGTGAAACAATCCAAAAATCCCAACCTTGTCCGAACTTGATCCAAACTGTAGACGAACTTGTCCGAACTCCTTCCGAACTATAAACTTGTCCGAACCTTAACCGAACTCTATCCGAACTTGTTCCGAATGGCTTCCGAAATCTATCCGAACTCTATCCGAACTTCATCCGAACTTCACACGAACATAAGGTTCGGAGCAGCTATTTGGATGAACCTGAGGTTCGGATGACGGTTATTTGGCAGTCTCACAAACTCACCGAACTGAAGTTTTTGGTCAAAAATCACGATTTTGAGAAGCTAAGAACGAAATTTTCAGTAGTGAAAGTGATTTTAGCACATAACTGTTTCCGTAATGAATTGCACTCGAAAAGTGCAAAGATTGACTCGTTTTTTAATGAAAAACACTCGGTTTTATCAAGAAAACGAACACGATCAAAGCAAACGCAATAGAGCAACAATTTGATACAATTACAAAGATCTGGTTCTCTCTCAACCCGTTCCTCACCATTATCAAATACAAAGACAAGCTTCCTATTTATACTAGGCTGGCCAAACCTCAGGCGAACATGAGGTTCGCCTGATCCGAACCTCAGGTTCGGACCAGGTTCGGCTAGCAGCCAACCTTGTCTTGATCTTCACATCGTCTCGTTCAGATACTTGACATGACACACATATTATGTATCAACAGATTTGAAGGAGGGTGTGTGTGTGGATGAAGAACCGTGAGGAGAAGAATAGAAAGAGATGTAAACGTGAATGGGGGAGGGAGTGGAGGTTTGGGCAGAGTTTTAGGTTTAGATAAATTACACATTTGGTCCCTCAAGTCTCATTTCATACACAAATGCGGAAGCGTAAGTACAATATAAGTATTCAAGTAAAAACATCGTCACACAAGATGACATGATTGACCAAAGACACTAAAAGTGTTTCAAGACTCATGCATGCGTACTCGTGATACTCGGACATCCGTAACCTGAGAAATAACATGCTAAAAAGTGTCAACACAAAGGTTGGTGAGTTCACAAATTTATCAGTTCAAAAATAGTTCAAGTTAAAAGTATTGCAACTGTTCAATAACAGTTCAAGTCCAGCTTAAGATTGACTGTTCAACAACAGTTCAAGTTGAGTTTACGATTGACTGTTCAACAACAGTCAAGTTGAGTTTAAGATTGACTGTTCAACAAAAGTCAAGTTGTAAGAGCATAATCACTAATATATATCAAATAGCTAGCTAGGCTATATACATGAAACTTCGCACGCTGATGGTCACCGAAGCTAACAGTTGTTTAAAGTTTGCACAGTTTGCCTTGTTGTGTTTAGGACGAATATAACACCCGTTCGATATCCAATTGTGTCAGTGCGACTGACCCGGGTGGGGTTTGTCAGACCCAGTAGTACTACAATATATCTCCCGCTATCGTCATTAATACTAACCGTACCATAGGAAGGACTTTGTTATATCAGTGTGCTTCAAGTACTTCAAGTGATATATAAAAGTCTAATTATCTCAGTTAT
>JBCNJP010003299.1:0-12093 GCA_039602395.1 Deinandra increscens subsp. villosa | reverse complement strand
ATACAACACTTAAACATTACAAGTTCTAAACAACCATACGATACAGTGTCTGAATCATCACAAATACAACTGAAGCAAGAACAACATAACAAGACAAACATAAATCATCAGAAGAGATGAAACACATTCACAATTAACCATAACAAAGTCACCACACGATCCCAACACCAACACTAGCAAGATCCCATCAACGGTGTTTCTTCTTCCCCAGGCCAAGTCCAAGTCTAGCTGCCTCCCCAAACGCAGACAAAGCCTTCGATAACATCTTCGCCATGCTCTTTTCCCTCTTCCTGACCTCCTCGTTCTCCTTTGCTAGCGCGCGGTTCTACTCCACCAAAGCAGCAACATCAGGCGAACTAGGTCCAGCGGCCTCATGATATGGTGAATAAGGAAATGGGTAAGCAGGGCCAGAATAAGATGCACGATGAGGCTCAACATAGGGTGCGTACGGAGCATACGGGTAAGATGGCATCACGTATGGTAGTGGTGGTGGGGGACGAGCATAGTAGGGATCAACATGGGGTGGGTACAAAGGGGAGTGAGAGCTGTAAGACCGCTGCAGTGCCGGGAAGGAATAACGACCAGAAACTAGGCCAGCCTACTGGGCCTCCATACGGGCAGCAATGTAGGGATCACGGGGGTCCATGGCATAAGGAGGGGGTGGTGGTGGTGGGATAGGCTGTCCTGCCACAACGGCGGCTGCCGTGACGATGGGGACCTCGACCATCGGCTCAGACTCGTCTGTGTCGTTGTCAACTCCAGTGGCGTAGCTCGATGGGGCGTAAGCGGGGGATGCGTAGACGTGGTGCTCGTGGTGCTGTGAGTGATAGCTAACAGAGTGTCCCGCTGAAAGCTCAATGACCAAATGGTTACCGGACTGCTGGGGCTCCGGATGCTCTGGTTGCGGTGACTCCACCTCGTCTGCCTACTCCTCAGGCTCGTCCTCGTAATCGTCCAAGTTCACCAGCGGTGCTGCAGCAGCTATGGCAAAACCGGCATCAATCTCGTCCTGAGTCAGTTGGATCTGTGGCTGAGGGCGAACAGACATACGAGCTCCAATGCGCTTCCGTGGCGGTCGTGAAAGTTCCTGCGGTTGTTCCTCTCGATGCGGCGTGTTCCGAATGAACGCTGAAGGAGACACGACATAGCCCGAAGAATCGGGGCTCAATGGAATAACCGGTAGACTGGGACCTGCTTCCATCTTCTTCTTTCCTTTTCCGCTAGATCGTGAGGATGATGATTTGCTTCGTCCAAACACCATGACTTCAGATTACCTGTCCAATTGAAAAGTCAGTACCGCATTTTTAATCAAAATAATCCCATGCATGCCTAGGGTACCGTTACCCTAACTCACACTAAGGACAATGTGTCCTATTACCCATGCACACAGAATAACCATCAGCTTAGGTTGGCTTGCTAGGGCTCACCAAGTGTTAGTGCACCTGTGGGTAGGAATGTCAGTTTGCAAGGCTGAAACTACCACCGACCTTACACTAATCCTTGATATCCTCCTAACTCACGAACTTCCACCTAGGTCAACACTTAACAAAAGAGGGACTATCAGCTTTCATGTGCTTGCTAGGGTTCACTAAGTCTTAGTGCACCTGTGGGTAGGGATGGTAGTTGGCAAGGTTGTAATCACTACCGACCTTACACGAAACCTTAATTACTCCCTAGCAAACAAACGTCTGCCTAAGTCCTAGACTTAGCACCGTGCTTAGCCTAAGAGTTCTTATAGGTTCAAGCTTAGTGGCTCTAAGAGTCATCTAATCTGCTGGAACCTTGGGCTCTGATACCAACCTGTCACACCCCGTCCCGCCGCGCCCTGCCAGACGCAGGGGAGAGGAGAGTGGGACCGGCCGCCCGTATCAGAACTTGCGGAAGCAAACAGATAGATACAAGAGTAGATAAAAGCTCACAACAACAGATGACCCGTCCAGCAAACATAACTAGAGCCATGTCGGCTATAACATAGATCATGTTAAGTCTTACATACAAGCTTCACAAATAAACTAAGCCCAGGGACACTCTAAGGCTACAAGTACGGTGAGGGCACAAACAAATAACACAAGATAGTCATGACAGTCACAAAAACGACATAATAACAATATAATCCCCAAAACCCACAACACCATCTCGTCCCAAAACAAGAACGTGACTTCCGCCATAGCTTTACTTACCTGCACATGAACCAAAAAGACGTCAACAACATAAAGTTGTTGGTGAGTCGTAGCGCATTTGACTCATTTAAGCAACCAAAACTTGTTTACAAAAACACTGTGCCTGCTATATATTCCTATGGTTAAACCAGCACGCGAGAGGGGTAAACGGACCAGTGGTCGTCACCGCTCCCCATGACTAGGCATATACGCCATCACCCGACCCCTAATGGATCCAACTAAAATGGGTATGAGACACCTTGATCTACCTCTACAGCTGTATTGGTGCAATATATGTCTTTGTGGCCCCACACGGACCCAAATTAACCATACTAATCTGTCATGAACGTCACGTAACATGCAGTAAATTTATAAAACGGTAATAAATACCTAAGCACAGTAACAAGTAACAACAGGGTTCATGTACACCCCAAAACAGTTAAATAAAAGTAGGGGAAAAGCTATCAACTCACATATTGGAATGGGCGGAAAACTAGAACGTCACCGGGCACGAGGAATCCAAGGTCCAACAAGTGTATCACAGATGCGAGTCTAAAATACATATATATAATAATATATCAGAACATATCCAAACTAGAAGTGCGCACACGACATGTTGGTAACCGCAACGATAACAAACGGGGTAGTCAATGATATTCCCGAGGGATTCACCGAACGGCCAAAACACCCATACGAGATCATCGGGCCCAACCGAGTAGTAAAATATTCCCTACTGGTAATTTTACAGACCCTACTCGTAACCAACTATAACCGGGTAGCTCGGTGGTTCCAAAAATCATCCAACAAAACAACACATTAAACTGTCCAGGGACACATGAGGACCTCATGCGAAACAGAAAAACACCCTGTGAGGTCCTCATGGGTGGTCAACAGACCAGTTTGACTTTCCAGGCGATGAGGACCTCATGCGAATCAACAAACGAAATCCATGCGGTCCTCATCGACTATTTTGTCATTTAGTGAATTTTTCCCATTTTGCGTTTTTAGCTCGTTTCGACAACGGGGTTTTGTTTCAACATGTTCCAGTAGCCAAATATCAAGAATTTAGGCACTGAGTCCCTATCCAACCAAAGTTATAAGTCCCGGTTTTGTTCCAAATTTACCCGAAATCATATTGCAAGCGGGTTTAACCAATTTCAATCATTCCAACATTTTGGTTTCCACCTATGGACTGATCCTAACTCAGATTTAGGGCCAAGAGCCACTGAGATCATTCAGGTGTCATTAACCCATTTTGAAAAGTCCAAAATACTCGGTTTTCGGGTTTTTAAACACAAAACTACAAACACCGCCTCCACCCAATTACCAATCTCTTCCTATGTGACAATCTTGTCACTGAGATGGTGGGTTTCCCAGGCCAAATATTCCAGAAGCATCAACAAACCCGAAAATACACATGCATGCATAAAAGACTTGTACCTTTAGCAACAAAACTTGTACCAAGCCTCAAAAACGGGTCTTTCACTTCCTCAAACTCCAAATTCACTCCAGAGGCTAGAAATCCCATTGCATGCATCATCAAAACATAGAATGAGTGACGGATCATAACAAAACTTGATAAAAACCCAACCGAACACAAAACTCACCACGAAATGTCAAGAAATCGGTTCCTCAAGCCATAGATTGCTCCTGATCGCACATGCAACTACTCCTGGGACATTACCAACAAATGATCAGTGGTTGATCATAGCAAAACCAAGCTCGAAATGAGGATACGAGGTGAATAGAGGCTTACCCGAACACTCTTAGAGCTCCCGAGGGCTTGAACTCCGACCACCGGACTTCCCTTGGCCGGAACTTGACGCCTCAGGTGAAGTAAGGCGGAGATATTGAGAGAGAACTCGAGTTGGAGAGGTGAAAATGAGCAGAAATGAGCAAAAACTCGTTTTTATAGATCTGGACGTCGATGAGGACCGCGCGAGGTGCACAAACATACCCCCATGCGGTCCTCATGGGTCAAAAAGTACGCGGATCCTGACCCGGAAACCTGACGGGTCATGAGGACCGCGGGAGGTTGAACCAGAGAGGGCATGCGGTCCTCATGACCTCCAGAAAAAAAAATATTTTTTTTTCCTTTATTTTTCTTGAGATTTTATATTCCGAGCTCGAGGGTTTTACCAAAGGTGTTACAACTTTCTCCAACGGGATCGCGACAGGAACGGTCCCCACTAAGATCTCGTCACCGGTAACTGGCGGTGACGCGGTGGTGGTGGCCGGTGGGTAGAGCAGCACAGGCCACGACGAGGGGACGAGGCGCGGTGGCCTCGGCTGTGCCGGCAACGCGAGGACCACAGGCCAGAGATCGACCGGCAGTGCGGCAGCGGCGGCTTGGGCCGCGGCTACGGCTCGGGTCGCGGCTTCGGCTTCGCTCGGGCTGCGGCCTCGGCTCGGGCGGCTGCAGCTTCTTTTTCGAGTTGGGAGCAAATACAGGCCAAACGGGGATCCATCGGAACACAGCGATGATCGGCGGTGGCGTCGAACGAAGGAGGCCGGCGGCTTGGGTGGTGGCGCCGGTTTGGTGATCGACGCGGAGAGAGAGAGGGAGAGGGAGTAGATTAGGGTTTTTGATTACTTGTGATTTAATTCACCCTCTCTCCCTATTTTATTATTAAAATCGCGGACCGGGTCTTTGACGAACTGGGCTCGGTCGCGATTTCCTCTAGTCCACCATATTGATCAGTATGTTAATCCATTAACAACTGATCAATCCCTTTGATTTGTTTTTGCGAATGTTTTTAGCCGTAAAGTTTTGTCGTTTAATTAAATAAATAATCAAGTATTTATTTAATCGACCACATAGTTCGTTTTAATACTAATTACACCGTTGACCCGGGTGTAACTCTTACGGGTCAATATCGGTCGAGTTCGTTAATTCATCGGGTTAGGACACCCTATTTCCAACAGTCTCCCACTTGTGCTGAACGCGACAATTTAACGAGCGCAGTTAGAGGCACTCTAGCTATGCATGGCTACACGAACCAATATTGACACTTTAAGTCGTCAGCCAAAGTATATCTGATTGCCGATCAAGCAGACTTATTACTTGTGCATTCATTGTCATATGTTCCTTTCTGTCTAAGACATTGATGAATTATGAGACATGGACTCTCATAAATGATTCATCGATTTTCGTTCTCGATACAATTCGAAGTGATCCAACAAACACACAGTAAGTTTGGGTGAGGCCTCACACTTATCACTTGGAACCAACGACGGCGCCTTTATGTCTAACAGTTATCAAAGCAAGAATACAGAATTCCTTGTTGAGGCATACAGCTCCCACTAAACCTCAGAGCCATTCCCAAAAGTAACCGTTATGGTTGGTAGTTACGCGACAACGTTAGGCTACAATCAAAGAATGTTCTTTAGTAGAAGGGGGTTCGAATATGCGTCTCAGGTCTAAGGATATATTAGAGCATGCGGTAATCAAGCAAGCAAGACTTCCATGATTGCATTGCATGATGCGAGTTACGTCCAACGTCATTCACCAATGAGGTCCGTGAGTTTGAACGTTAAACGGCTTTAAGGTTTAAGTAGTCACAATAGTCTTACTTTAGTATAGCTCCCACTAAACTAATCAACTATGGACATTTAGAACAAGAACTTATTGTCCAAGGATAAAACGTATTAATATTGAACACATTATGTAATTCATTATTGCATAAAACATATGGAATAAGAATAATATAGATAACTGTTGATGTTCATACATCCAAATTAGGGGTGTACAAAAAAAAAGTAATCCAAAAAAAACCGTAAATCGAACCGTATCTGTAACAAAAAAAAACCAAACCATTATACAATTTCGGTTTTCGGTTCGGTTTGTTACGGTAACCGAATTTTTAATTCGGTTTTCGGTTCGGTTATGGATTATAATTTTTATAAATTTCGGTTAATACGGTTAGTTCGGTTTAAACCGAAAACCAAATTTTTTTTAATTAATATATATTTATATATGTCGTTTAAATAATTAACCCTCATATTCTAACTTGAAACACGCCTTGTCGCCTTCGGCTAATCCTCCAGCCTCTGCCCTACTACCTCCATCGAGTCATCGACCATCTTTAATCCCAGATGTAAAACCACTGTACGATCTTACTACTGCATGATTTGGTAATCGTATAAGCAACAAGAAGTAAATAAAGCTTCGCTTTATTGATTCACAAAGAGAATTACACAAAGTCTAGAGAGAGAGTTATACACTAAGTTACACACACTTAAGAGATGTAGAATGACAGAACTAGTTAACTCTCTTTAACACGAACTATTTATAGTAGACACATGCTAAGTGGCGGACCACCAGCGTACCATTTGGTACGCCCGTACCAAATGACCTGCGGACCATTTGGTCCAGCCACCTCAGCATGAAGCCACTATAACTCACATAGATGCTCTAGATTAGATACAATACACGAGACACACGTTAGCATAGGAATATGCTCTAACAAACTCCCCCTTAACGTGTAGTGTATCTAGCTATCTATCTATCTAACAACACTTCAGTCTGCAATCTTTAGCATTGCTGCATCTGATCTTTAACTTGAAATCTTGCCAGAAATAGAACTTGCATGGCTAGATCAAACTTTGAACAACCTTTGAACTTCAAGATCCACTTGTGAAATATACTACATACTCCCCCTTTCACCATGCTTGAGTCATTGAAACCCTCAGCAGTGATAAACCCGTGTAGAGCACACGCGGTTTCTTCAACAAAATCATCTGGAGCGGCCATTCTGTGTCCAAAGGCGGCAATAAAGAAACTGATTATAAACCTCCAGTTAGTTGGAAACAAGGTCTTGAAGATCTTGTTGTTGACATTTGAGAGAAAGTTGCCAGAATATTCCATCCTTGTAATTGTTGATTGCCATTGGGTCTTTGTGAAAGTCCTGGGCATGTCAGCATCTTGTAAGTTCAGGACTGTTCTGATCTTCTCCTCAGTAATTTCAACATCAGTGTTCTGGATTCTAGAGCTTATCACATTTGTACCATCATCAAGCTGTACAGATAAAGCATTGTTCCCGAAGGTTTTAATGATATCCTTATAGATAACAGGGTCAATCTGCATTGCTGTTACCCATGTTGACTGTTGCAGTATGTCAATAGCTTGCTCATCAGCAGCTTCCCAGCTCTTGTTAAAAACACATCTTCCGTTGTGCAGACGACCATTTTCCAAGGCTTCTACAGGTTGTCTGGGAGGCAACTTTGTGAAGATCTATAGATGACTAAGATCTAATCTAAGATGTAGTAAGTTCTCAAACATCTCAGAGAGTAATCTGCTGGGATCAAGCACAATGTATTAAAATTCTGATAAAAATATACAAAACAAATGTAATAAAGATTTGCCCCTGTGTAGCTAAGTTTGAGTTTTGACTCAATTTGCCACTTGTCAAGATAAACATACCTCTTTGATGATCTAATTTTTGCTAAGATCACTAGAAAGAGATGCAATGATCTTGAACTATATCTGAACTGTTTTTGTTATGGGATCGGGCAAAGTAAGTTAAACTCAAGAAATATACACAGATGATATAGGGAAACAACTCAACAGATTATAGTTAAAGACTTAAAGGAGAGAATTAAACTAAACCATTAATTTACTAATAATTAAACAAATCAAGAGTTAATCAACAGTTTTTTAAGTTCTTAATCAAACAAACATTCAATAACTATCAAGATAAAAAGATTATGATTGGAGACTAGATGACTTCAACACAATGTGTAATTCATTAAGTCAATCCAATCACCAAAGGAAAAAAAATTGAAACTTCAAAGTTGTTAACTTAGGAATCATGGGCACATATACCTGATATGATTTGATAATCACAGATCATTACAATAGCAGCAACTATGAAACCTAATTGCCTAACCAAAGTCTCAAAATCATTGAAAGTCTGAAATTTCTAAGTATCCTTAAAAACAGTGATCACAGATTGTGTTCATGATTCAATCAAGGTAGTTATTTATACTACTTAAACCAATAAACAAACTACTCATAACCAAACAGTTTTCTCATTTAAGGAAATTCACTGTTCAACCACATTTAATCGAAACCCCTATACACAACTTCTCGGATTCAAAGAGATAAATGAGAGATTATATTCACATACCTTAAACTTGAGCGCAAGTTAATTAGGATCAAGTAAAGATGAAAGAAATCTGTAATAACATCAATATAAACAATTAGAACCCTAAAAATTGACAATCGCCCCTACGGCTCATCAATATCACCGAGATAAAAAATTAACCTAAGTAAATGTAAAATCGAATCTGTAAATGCAACGAGAGTGAGTAAATCAACCCTAGATGCAAGATATTTCACAGATGAGAGAGAGAGAGAGAGAGAGAGAGAGAGAGTGTTTTCGATCACACAGTGAAGGTTCTGGGTCGTCGGTTCGAAAGAATTAGAGGCGGGTGTGTGAGTTTGAACGAATGAATGAGAAAAACAACCAAGTCCCCTTTTTATACTCTTAGGTTAAACGAACTTAAAAATATCTAAGGTTTTTTAACAAGTTCACTAACCACAGTCTCCAAGTCCGTTAAGAATAAACAGACTGAGACAAGTTCGCTAAAAGGGAGAAATGAAGTTCGCTAAGGTCCAGATGAAGTTCGCTAAGCCTAATACAAGTTCGCTAGGGCTAGGAAAGTACGCTAAGCCTGAACTAAAATTTGCAAAGGCCTATAACAAGTTCGCTAGGACCAGCAGAGAACTTAACTCAAGAAATTCTAAGTATAATGGTGAAGTCCGCTAAGATACAATCAAGTTCGCTAAGATACAATCAAGTTCGCTAAGAACTCAAGTTCTTAGCGGACTTCTCTGACACTTGGACAGAGTTTTGAACAAATAACCAAGAGAGAAGTTCGCTAAGGATATAACTCAACTTAGCGGACTTCTAATCCCAAAAAAAAATATTCTAAGTATAAAATGAGAAGTTTGCTAACATTAAATGTTCTTAGCGGACTTATCATGACTTAGATGAATTTAAAGGAGTTAACAAGGGAGAAATTCGCTAAGGAGTTATCTCAACCTAGCGGACTTCTCACCAGCATGCTTAGACAAGATAAATCAACTAGTAAGTTTGCTAAGAACAAATTTGTTCTTAGCGGAATTCAGAGTTGAAAAAATAGAAAATATTCACAAGTTCAAAAACAAGTTCTCTAGAAAGCCAAACTGTTCTCAAACCCATGAATTTATCTTAGCGAACATGCCTTTAGTGTGAAGTACGCTAAGGCCTAACACAAGTTCACTAAGAACATAATTTTGGAAAACACAAGAAAAATTCTAAGTCTTAAACTTTAACATAAATTAAAAAAATTGCAATTTAACTACAAGACTAAAAACTAAACGACATGTCTACCACCAGTAACCTACCAGGAAGATAAATTTTGTATAAATAAGTCAAGCACTTGTTAATTTCAATAAATTTGACAAAGACACATCTAGCACCTAAATTTGACTTTAAATGGTCAAAATTCCACCGAACTCAAAATTTTTATTTTCATCCGCAAAGGGTCAATTTTCCACCCAAACTCAAGATGTCATTTTCTTTTAAGTTGGTTAACTTCATACCAATTCAAATATTGATTTTAGCACAAGTTGGTCAATTTTACACCAAACATGGAAAATTAAGCACATAGACTTTTAAAATTCACCTATTTTTGTATGGTTGTGGTCAGACATGTTTAGAATCATATATGTTGATACATGGGTCTTGATCGTTATGTGAAGTATCGAATACAAGACAAAGATGTACTTGTGAGCTGAGGTCCGAACTCCCAGCGAACCTGAAGTTCGGACTGGTCCGAACTGGTGTCCAAACCTGAGGTTCGGCCAGTCGTGTTTTAACTCTATAAATAGCGAGTCTTGTGTTGTATTCGGTAACGGTCTTAAAGCTTCCGTGTCATATTCACTCAGTGTACTCTGTGGTTCTCTGTGGTTAATACAAAGCATATTTGTATTTACTCTTCGTGTTTTACTTGTTCACATTGATTTCATTACGACTAAGTAGAAGATCCACTCGCTCAAGCAATTTCAAGTGGTATCAGAGCATTTGGTTTGCTCTACTAGTCGGAAATTAGTGTTTTTCGGAGTTTTGAGTTCAAATTCACGTTTTTGCAAATATGTAAATCATTTTTGAGTTCGTTTGATCGTTTCGAGTGTGCTTCACGCCAAAAATTCATTCCTAGTTCGTTTCTATCGAGTTTGCTTGAATTCCTGTCGAAAATTCCAATAAAAAACGTTGAAAATCGAGAAAATGGTGTCGAGTGAGCTTGATCTCGTCTGAGGTTCGGACACGTTCGGTGTAACCGCTCCGAAATTGAGGTTCGGACGGCGTTCGGTCATTATATCGGTTCGGTGAGAGATGGGTCCACTCTCGGACAGAGTTCGGTGATTGTTCGGCGCTCGTTCGGTCTAGGTGTTGTTTAAGTGATCGAAGGTTAGGTTCGGACGGAGTTCGGCGAGTTTTATTTTCGGAATAGGTTCGGAGTACGTTCGGAGGAAGTTCGGTGATAGTTCGGCGGAGTTTCGGTGAACAGTGTTAAGATTTTGAGTGGTTTATGAAAACTGACGTAACTTGAGAACCGTAAAGAGTTACGGGAGCTAATACCAGCCAAAACGTTCGTCTCGGAAAGAACTACACTTTTACTGCCTAAAAGCCAGTATCCTTCGTTTTGATACCCAAAATCCACTTCTAAGACCTTCGTTTTTGAGTTTGAAGTTTTGGTATACAAGTTTTCAGAAAAGATGAGTGATTTTCAAGTGTTCGCGGCTATTCAAAATTCGGTTCAAGCTACGATGCAAACGATGATGAACTATGATAATGAAATCGGAACAAGTCAGAAAGTTCCCAAATTGCTAAAATTGGAAGATTATAATAGTTGGGTTAAACGGTTTGAAGCGTATGTCGATACAAATGACATTGATATGTGGTTATCCTTCACTCAACAATATATTTATCCTAAAGATGAAACTGGTGAACCTATTCTTCAAACAAAAATGTCATCTGAACAAAAGAAAGCTTACCAAGCAGAGAAAAAGGCTTATGGTACTTTAATGATGGCCTTGCCGAAAGAGTTACTACATCAATTTACTGGTAACTATACATCAAAAAGTCTATGGGATGCTTTGGAGAAACGATGTGAAGGCAATGACCAATACAAGAAAAGTCGACAAAAGGTTTTGAAGAAAGAGTTTGATAGCTTCAAGCATTATCAAAATGAAACGATTCCCAATCTGATTGCAAGTTTGATAGCTGAGGCCTTTGACGCAGCTCAAGATTTTGAGAATTTATTTGAGAAAAGTTATCCAATTCAGCAAAATTATGAGGAAGCTACTACTCTTATTGTTGCAACTGCTCTTACTGTTGAAAAGATTCAAAACAAGATTTCTATGCTTCAAGATGAGAATGTTCTCTATCGTGACAAGAATGAGGTATTAGCTAAAGATGTTGAAATTTACAAGAAAAAGAGAGAAAATGTTCTTGAGGAGTTATTTGCAAAATGTGAGATTCGAAAGTTACAAACTTATGAATATGATGATCTCAATGCCAAATTCATCAAGTCACAAAAGGAAGTGTTTGAGGCTCAACAGAAAATTAATGACTTACAACTGGAAATTTTGGAGTTAAAGCGGCAAGTGAAGAATTGCAATTTGTCACCTACATTGCTGAATTTCTTATACAAGCAGGATAAAAGTGCGGAGAATTCTCAGAAGGATGATGTTCACTTGGTTCCTCAACCAATGGATTTGTTTGAAGTTACTCCTGCTCTGATTGATCCCAAAGACGAATTGCATGATTATTCGAAGTTTGCCACTCCATCCAGGAAGAATAAGTCTCAGTCTAAAAAGAAGGAGAAGTCTTTGGGTGAAGCTCCAAAATTTGTTTCAAAATCTGTTTTGTTGGAAAATGACAAA
>JBCNJP010003297.1:0-30148 GCA_039602395.1 Deinandra increscens subsp. villosa | reverse complement strand
ACTCAGACATAATCGTACTCATAACATCTGTATATGATAAGGTATTGATTAGATTTGCTTTGATCAGTGTACCCCACACTATCAGACATAATCAGACATTTTCCGTTTTTCTTTTTCCCTTTGTGTGATTGCACTTGTGATATGTTACAACGCATAATGTTTTTCATGATATCGTCAACTGTGTGCCATGCAAAAACAAATAAGAACATTAAATCGTCTACCTTAAGGTCGATCTTTCGATACGCAGATAAGGCCTCGGATTTAAAAAAATAAGAAAAATAAAACAAGTTGAAATTGTATAACTCAACAACAATCAGGTCGGTACTCCCGTACACACAAAGAAAGTCTGATGAGTTATACGAAACACCAAAGAAAATAAAGTAGAACGTCAAACGAACACCAATCAGGTCGATCTTTCGATACGCAGAGAAAGGTCGATCGTTTGACAAAATAAAGAAAATCAAACAAGTTTAAATCTTTGCAAAATGAACGCATGTATACACAGTGACTTCTCATTACTATTTTCACACTTATTTTTCTTTGTGTCATGAAATATGCATCAAGATGTTGTCCACTTGGTCAAGCATTAGTATTTAGTGTATATCACATATGAATACTTTCTGATTTGCCAAGCCTACCAAGCACATCAAACAATGATCTTATGGCTCTTTCATCTACTTTATCCATGAGTCAGATACGTAAGCCAATGTACCATCATTTCCCAATGATCAATTTCTCAAATTTTATATATTTTGCATGTATTCACCTTCTTCCCATAACATTTTGCATGTATTCACCTTCTTCCCATAACATTTTGCATGTATTCACCTTCTTTCCCATAACATGCATTTTAGCAATTTCTCCCCCTTACATGCATTTCTCCCCCTTAAAATGAAAACTCTATTTTTGGAATTTTCATTTTACATAAAAACAAGACTCTATTTTTGGCTTTTTCAAAGTTTAAGGAAAGAAAAAGTGATCAATCAACATGGATATTTCGCAGTTTAGAATTTCATAAATTTTGCAGGTTAGAAAAATTTATCATGAAATTTAAGTTAAGCAGAATAATCCTCCATCAACAACTTTTCAATCATCGATAGGTCTTCTAGAAGTACCTGCACTTGGTCAAATTTGTTAGTTTATAAATGACCCGAAGCGAATCGCTTCTGGTCGACCAGTATCCTGATTTTGCTTAGAAACCACCTTGGGTTTCCATTGTTGTGATTTTGGTATGTCGGTTTTTGATGAAGCAGTCACATGTGTCTGTGATGATGAACCTACATTTGGAACCTTTTGGAACATTGGAACAAAACGTTTTTGTTTAAGAAAAAATGTAGGTTCAACTTCATCAAAAACTCTGCCTCGTTCATTATAGAACTTTGTTGGGGCAGGTTTACCAAAAACTGGTCTCTGCTGAAATCTTTGAGATGAATCAGTAGGAAGTGGACAATCTTTTGCCATATGCCCTTTTTGGCGGCAAACATAACATAAATGTTTAGTGTTGTCCCACTTGTGAGGTGCATGCGAAGAGCTACAAACATGAATATCTCGAACATGATTAGAGAAAGAATCATATACCTGTCGGCGGTGATCATGAACCCATTTAGATGTTGGGCTTCGAGAATGAGAACCTTTAGAAGAAGCTTTAGCTTTTTGATTCTTCATGTTTGATGAAGTAACATCTTTCACAAATACTTCAGAAATCTTCGTGGGATCGACACAATGAAGAGGAAAATCTTTATCAGAAAATAATTATTCCGAACCCTTGAGTTTGTAGAACCTCTCGGGTTGAACTTTTTCAGCTTTGAATATTTCTTTCTTCACTTGCTTCATCTTAAGCTTCTTCAAACCCTGTGATGTTGATGTTGGAACCTCCTCAGCTTTATCATGCTGTGCTCTGAAATCCAAACCAACAGTTTCTCCAGAAATCTTATTCTCAGAATTTGACTTCTGGTGTCCCTTCTTCGCTAATCTTGTAAATTCAGCTTTTACATCATTCACATTCTTTTGTTTAAAGAAAATCTTCTCATCAAACTCGCTGGTTGTGAACGAATCTTGCCACTTGAAGTAGCTGATTTCTATTTGTCAGTAGAAGATGAATTAGAAACAAATTTTGGAGCTGGAGGAACTTCAGATTTCTTTCCCCTCTTCTTTTTATTCTTCTTGTTTTTCTTTTTCTGCACAACCTTCTCTTCTTCTTGAACTGATGATGAAAATTTGGAATAATCACAATCTTCAATCCTTTCCTTCACCTCGTTGAAAGCTTCTTTGATATGAGCAGGGGGTGATGCAGTTTTATCGAACATTTTCTCAAAATTAGCATCATTAGCTAAAAAGCTTGTAAACACTTCAGAATTCGAAACATTGTTTAGCAATCGATTAGCATCAATGACTTGAATATTGAGATCAAAAATTTGCTTTTGAGCTTCAGCTAACTCTTTCTCATTAGCTATCAATCGCTTTGCAACTTTGTGTGTTTCAAATTTTTGCATGCGAAGATTTTCCATGTCCTCAAACAATTCTTTTCTCAATGTATCTTCATTTCTCTTTTGAATCTCCAGATTTGCAGTTTGAACCTTATTAACACTAACCAACTCACGTTTCTCGTCTAACAACTTTTCCATTTCAACTTGATAGGCTTCAATCTTAGCCGCAGATTCTTCAGCATCCTTTGTAAGCAGATCAAGCTTGATTTTGGACTTTTCAAACAAATTTTGAAAATCATTAGCAGTATCCTCTGCTTCATCCTTCCATTTCTTAACTTCATTCATCAACTCATCCCTTTCTTCACATATCTTGGCTTTTGCAGCTTCAACATCCTTTTTATCTTGTTTAGAAATATCTAAAACTTCATTTAGCAATTTAATCTCGGTAGTTAAACAGTCATTCTACAAAACTAATTTCTTCTCGTGTTCCTTAGAACTCTTCAAATCTGAATTAACCAAATTGAATTCATTAGAAAGATGTAGAAGCATATTCTTATGCTACGTTGTGTCTCGTGTATTGTATCTATGTGAGAGCATATGTGTGTGTGTCTATGAGGGCAGCGGACCAGTTGGTCCTGCGTACCAAATGGTCCGCCCGGACCAGATGGTCTGGATGTGGTCCGCAGCTCATTTAGTCGTACCTATAAATAGGTATCATGTGTAGAGAGTTAAGAACTTCTTGCCATATTCTACCTTTCCGTGTGTGTTTCTGTGTGTGTGCTCTTAAGACTTATTAATACAAATTCCATTTGTATTTACTTGTTTGATCTCGTCTTCATCTCGTTATCACGTGATTAGCAAACGATCCATCGCTCCTTGCGTCTACAAGTGGTATCAGAGCTATCTGGTTCCATTTGCTAATCATATTCTGTGATTTTGGAGATTTTTAGAGAGAGAAAGTTTGGGTTTTCTTCATTTTTCATTAAATTTCCGCAATTCCGAGTGTTTCAACGATGGAAAATGATTTCTGAGTGTTGCTGGAGTGTTTTCGCATCATACTTAAGTAATTTCCAGCTCAAAACGTCAAATTTCACGAAAATCAGTGAAATCAGCCTCGAAATAAGTTGGTCCGCCGGACGAATTTCTGGTCCGCCGGATGAATTTTCTGGTCCGCTGTTTGGTCCGCCCGTGTATCTTCATCAGCATTCTGGTCCGCTAATCTGGTCCGCGTAGGCAATCTTCATATTTTTGATCCGTGGCAGTTTCAGCGTACCATCTGATCCGCGGCAGTTATTTCAGCGTATCATCTGGTCCGCCGTACGAAATCTGGTCCGCCGTACGAAATCTGATCCGGATTTGGTCCGCACGTACAAATCTGATCCGCCGATAGTATTTTGGTCCGCTGAAAGTGTTTTGGTCCGCTGGCAGAAAAGTGTTCATCACTAAAACTGACGTAACTTGAGAACCGTAAAGAGTTACGGAACACAATACCAGTCAAAACGTTCGTCTCGACGAGATCTAGGACTTGTACCCGCCTACAGCCAGTATCGTCCAGTTTTGACCCACTAAATCCGCTTGGAAGACCTTCGTTTTTTAGTTTGAAGTTTTTGCAGTGTCATATTTCGGAAAATATGTCGGATTTTCAAGCGTTTTCTGCGATTCAAAACACGATGCAAGCTATCATTAACTATGATATGAAATAGGAACAAGTTAGAAAGTTCCGAAATTGCTCATATTGGAAGATTATCATAGTTGGGTGAAACGATTCAATGCATATGTTGGTGCTAATGATGTAGATTTTTGGATATCTTACAATAATCTATACGAGTATCCAACAGGAACAAATGGAAGGCCAGTTTTGCAACAAAGTCTTACTGGTGAGCAAAAGAAGGCATATCAAGCAGAACAAAAAGCTTATGGTTCTTTAACAATGGCACTACCTTCCGACTTATTACATCAATTTTCTGCGTATACTTCTGCAAAAGAGTTGTGGGATGCAATTCAGAAACGATGTGAGGGTAATGATCAATTCAAGAAAAGCAAACAAAAGGTTCTAAGAAAAGAGTTCGACAATTTCAAGCATTATCCAAATGAGAATATTTCAAAGCTTATTACTCGGTTTTCACATTTATTAAGTGAAATGGCTTTAGTTGGCATCAAAAAGGAAGAAGCTGATATGAAAGAGAAGATACTAGAGGCATTACCTGAAAAATGGGAAAACTATGTAATTATTACTCATGATAAAGAATTTTCAGGGTTGTCATTCATCAATTTGATTGAGCAGATACAAGCAAGAGATATGGAGTTGAGTGTCAACAAATCCATGCCTGCACAAGTACAGAATCCAGCTACATATCGTGGTGAAAATGATTCTACCATAAATGCTAAAAAGTCAAACATTTTCAGTGTAGGTCCTCCTACTGCATTTCTTGCTGGAAAAACTGAGAGTTATGGTTATTCTCCAGGTTGTACTTTTACAAGTCCAAATCAATCATCAAAGCCTACAATTCATGACAAGGCATCTGAGGATTTAGCTTCATTGCTATCTGCATTTATCTCATCGTCAAATGGTTCAATTTTTGGGAAAATTGGAGAAGATGATCTGTCTGCAAATGACTTAGGTGAGTTGGATGATGATCATTTGAACGAATTAGATTTACATTGGCAATTTGCTATGACTGTTGAAAGAGGTAAGAGATACATGAAGAAGCATGGTAAATGTCACACCCCCAAATAACCACTAACGGAGTTTATACTGTTAAGGGGTGCGAGCAAACAGGACCACAACCATTAGTTACAAATACTAAACGAATCAGAATTAGTCCAAACACATGTCATAAATTAAAGTCTCAAAATACGCAGCGGAAAATATTGTCTTAGCACTAACCACGTGCTTTACAAATCATTGTTTAAAATTCCTAACTTAATTTAAATAAAAGAGAAATGACTTCGTGTGCCATGCCAACCCGCTCCGGATACTCCTCAGCGATCTGCAAAAGTTTAAACCACGCAAGTGTCAACCTAACGGTTGATGAGTTCACGGTGGGCTTGTCATGCAGTGGCCCGGTCTCATAATCATAATCGTGTCAACATATACTTATGAAATATTTATTTATGAAAAGCAATGCTTAGTGATATCCATAATCATAGTATTGTGGTTTAGTAAAAGTATTGTCCGTAACATACGTTATCGGGTATGTACTAGTTTTGTATAGTTAAAGTGCTCAACCGATATCGCGGGTAGCTAATCCGATGTTCCATGCACTAAGGAAGTTTGTACCAAAGCTGACTGAAAATTTTCGTAGTGGCATCGCCATCATCTATTTTGTTTTGCGGACCTACGTCATCGCGGCTTTGCCTCCCCCGTGTCCTCTCGGGACAACGGTCAGATAGCCTGATATTATACCTCCGTGCACTTCCCGTGTCACGAGGCGGAGTTTGTCAGACTCCAGTAGATCTACCCAACATCCCCTCGCTTTACAATTAATGGTACAATTTAGTTGAGGACTTTTTCAGTTATAAGGCAATCCTTAGAAATCATGTGATATCATGTGGTTAGACTTTAACCTACACTAGCCATATTAAAAAGGTTTACTTTGGGTTCTCATGAATCCCGAAAACATTTTCAGTTTCGTTTTAGAAATAGTTGTTTAAGTATTTCACAAGTGTCTCCCATATAACACTTCAAGTTCATCAAGTGGGTGCCAAGCACTAATAAGTTTTCAAGTTCATCAGAGAGGTGCATAGCACTCATAAGGTTGTCAGCATTGTTTCTCATTGAGTTATTCGGTGTGTCCCAAACGGGCTCACCGTAAACGGGTCAGTGACACTCACCTTTGGTTGCACTGCTACACTTGTTAAGTAATCCAAATATTGTTTGCTTAACGAAGACCTAAGAACACGTTTAGGTCTTAAGTATTAGTTTTGTGTCTAATATTTAACTTACGTCGCTATGGCCCATAACATAGCACGTTGGAACTATGACACGACATACCGACACACGACACCGATGGTTGATCATAACAAGGGTTCACATAACTCAGAAATCAAGGCATGTTTCATTATTGCACAATCATGTAAGTCATGGCATACATTCAAGTAAGTTGCACAAGTTTGGGTTTTGGTCTAGGCTTAGTTTCGCTAAACAGTGTCGCTACACAGTTTCGCTGTGTGCACGGGTAGCTCTTTAGCTAGGGAGTACCCGATGACACAGTTTTGCTAGCTAGTTTCGCTCGAAACTGCTGACACAGTTTTGCTAGCATAGATTCGCTCGAAACTGGTTTGAACTTTCGTTCAGGTTGGTTCGCTCTGTAGTTTCGTTCGAGCAGGTCTACTTAGTTTCGCGGGCGACACTATAGTTTCGCTACATAGTATCGCTGGATGCATTTTCAAACAGTTTCGCTGTATAGTTTCGCCCAGAGAACACACAGTGTCGCTGGTCGCGGAAAACTCACAAATCAGCCTAAAAATCAATCTAACAGCTTCCATACTTCATGTGATTCAATATTTAGCATGCATAATCATTTACCAACATTAAACAGTAAGTTTTAACACTTTAAACATGGATTTTCATCATCAAATCACCAAAAACACATTTTAAACCTAAAATGACCTAATTAGCATAAATCTTCATTATGGCATGATTTTACACGTAAAGTTGCAGACTTTATAACAGATCTAGCATTCCTAAGCATCATATCAGAAGATCAAGTGATTCCATAAAGATCTAAGCATGCTTTAAGGTAAAACACATAGAAAATGCATGAAGAATAGTTTTGGGACTCACGATTCGATCTAGGGTCCGAATGGATGAGATGAGATGATGTTTTCTTGGTGGTTTTCTCGGATGGCCAGAAATCTCGAGAGAGCAGATGGAGAGTGGTGTGTGTTTTGTGTGAAATGATGCAAATGGGAAGTAACTAGGGTTTTATAAAATATATATATCAGGGGCTAGTTTCGCTGGCAGTTTCGCTGGCCAAGCAAAACTGGCTCTGAACACATGTAAGTCAAACAGTTTAGCCGGCTACCGAGCGAATCTACAGTTTCGCCCGGTAGTTTCACTGGAAACCAAAAGGGGTCAATTGTCATTCTATTATCAATACTAAATCATGCGTTTAAATCACATTGCACATAATGACAATAAATAAATAAATAAACACATAACACATATGGACGGGTTCGGTGATCAACCAAAGGTCGTGGACGTATTCGGCCTAGTTAAGCATTAGTTACTAAGTTAACACTTACAACGTAACTAACAGAGATTGTCTAACGGAAGTTAACCTTGGAATTCTGGAATGTCACATCATCCCCTTGTAAGTTGAATTTTCGTCCCGAAAATTATTCTTGCGTTGTAGCGTTCGCAGCCTCAACTGTCGTTGTTACTGTTGTTGCTGGGGAAAGAAAGCAAAAGTTTTAGGGTCGCCACATCCTCCTCCTGTTAAAGGAATTTTGGTCCCCAAAATTAAATCATACCTTGAGTTTCCGTGGACGTTTGCCCGAACAATTGAGGATACTTTTTCTTCATCTGATCCTCTCGTTCCCAAGTATATTCAGGTCCACGCTTTGAGTTCCATCGAACCTTCACGATTGGAATCTTGCTACGTTTGAGGGCTTTCTCCTCGCGTCCCATGATTTCTACCGGTTGCTCGATAAATCTCAAATGTTCATCAATTTCCAATTCCTCCAAAGGAATTATTTCGGTGTCTTCAGCTAGACATTTCTTCAGGTTAGAAACGTGAAACACGTTGTGAACTCCATCGAGTTCTGCAGGGAGTCGTAATCGATAGGCCACCGGGCCTACTTCCCCGATGATTTCAAATGGACCGATATAGCGAGGATTCAGCTTTCCACGCTTTCCGAAGCGTATCACTCCTTTCCAGGGAGATACCTTCAATAGTACCTTGTCGCCTACCTCGAACTTCAAAGGTTTACGGCGTTTGTCGGCATTGCTCTTTTGCCTATCACGTGCTGCGGCTATCCGCTTTCTGATTTGAATAATTCGTTCAGTTGTATCATGAATGAGTTCCGGTCCGGTGAGTCCTTTCTCACTCGTTTCGGCCCAACACACGGGCGATCTACATTTTCTGCCATAAAGAGCTTCAAAAGGTGCTGCACCAATGCTCGTATGATAACTGTTGTTGTAGGAGAACTCCACCAATGGAAGATGAGCCTCCCAGTCTTTACCGAAGTCGAGAACGCAAGCTCGGAGTATGTCTTCCAAAGTCTGAATAGTTCGTTCCGTCTGACCATCGGTCTGCGGGTGATAAGCTGTACTCATATCCAGTCTGGTTCCCAGTGCTTCTTGCATAGATTGCCACAGTCGGGAAGTAAATCGAGTATCTCGGTCGGAGATAATGGTCTTAGGCACTCCGTGAAGTGCCACAATTCGATCAATATACAGCTTTGTTAACTTATCCATATTATCATTCTCCCCCATTGGAATAAAGTGTGCAGATTTGGTTAGTCGATCAATGATAACCCAAATCGCATCCGGTCGATTCGATCGATGAGGTAGTCCTGTTACGAAATCCATGGAGATATCTTCCCATTTCCATTCCGGGATCTTGGGTTGTTGTAATAATCCAGAAGGCTTTTGATACTCGATCTTGACTCTTGAGCATGTTAAACACTTAGCCACATATCGCGCAATGTCGGCTTTCATATTCGGCCACCAATACAAGTTCTTCAAATCCTGGTACATTTTGTCCGATCCAGGGTGCACCGAATACCTTGACTTGTGAGGCTCGTCCATCACGAGCTCACGGAGATTTCCCAGTAAAGGAACCCAAATTCTGTCATTGTAGTATCTGAGTCCATCGGACTTAATTTCAGAATTTCCATCCACCCCTCGCAGTGCTTCAGCTGCGAAGTTTTCTTCTTTTAAAGCTTCTTGTTGGGCATCGCGGATTTGATCCGGCAGTCCCGTGTGAATGGTAATTTGCAGCGCTCGTACTCCTCGAGGCTTGTCGTACTCTTTTCGGCTTAAGGCATCAGCCACAACATTGGCTTTTCCCGGGTGATACTTAATTGCTAAGTCATAATCATTTAGTAGTTCGACCCACCTTCGTTGTCGCATGTTGAGGTCCTTTTGTTCAAAGATGTGTTGTAAGCTTTTGTGGTCGGTGAATATCGTGCACTTTGTTCCGTAGAGGTAATGTCTCCAAATATTGAGTGCAAATACAACGGCTCCTAATTCCAGATCATGCGTTGTATAATTCTTCTCAGTATCCTTCAGTTGCCTGGACCCATAGGCAATCACTTTGTCTCGTTGCATCAACACGCATCCGAGTCCTTGAATGGATGCATCGCAGTAGACCACGAAGTCGTCAACCCCTTCGGGTAACGAGAGAATCGGAGCTGAACATAACATGTCCTTAAGAGTTTGAAACGCGTGTTCTTCTTTTTCACCCCATCTATATTGTACTCCTTTATGCGTTAAAGCTGTTAAGGGTTGAGCCAACTACGAGAAACCCTTGATGAATCTTCGGTAATATCCGGCAAGTCCCAAAAACTGTCGGATTTCGGTCGGCGCTCTCGGAGTAGACCAATTCTTGATAGCTTCCACTTTAGCTGGGTCGACATGAATTCCATCCTAATTAACAATGTGTCCAAGAAACTGGACTTCGCGAATCCAAAAGTCGCACTTTGAAAACTTGGCGTAAAGCTGTTCCTTGCGGAGTAATTCCAAGATAAGTCGTAGGTGTCTCTCGTGTTCTTCCTTTGTATTGGAGTAGATTAAGATATCGTCGATGAAAACTATCACAAACTGATCGAGGTACGGCTTGCACACTCGATTCATCAGATCCATAAATACAGCAGGCGCATTAGTTAGCCCAAACGGCATAACTAAAAACTCGTAATGACCATACCGAGTTCTGAAAGCAGTCTTGGGGACATCCTCATCGCGAACACGAAGTTGGTCATATCCAGACCGTAGATCAATCTTGGAAAAGTAGCTCGAACCTTGCAGTTGGTCGAAAAGATCGTCGATTCGAGGAAGTGGATACCGATTCTTGATCGTAACCTTGTTAAGCTCTCGGTAGTCGATACACATTCGGAACTTTCCATCTTTCTTCTTAACAAACAATACCGGTGCTCCCCATGGAGACGAACTTGGACGAATAAATCCTTTGTCGAGTAATTCTTGAAGTTGTGCGGAGAGTTCGTTGAGTTCGCTTACCGCCAAACGGTAAGGTGCGCGTGCAATCGGGGCCGCTCCGGGAGCTAAGTCGATTCCAAACTCGACTTGTCGAAAAGGAGGCAAACCAGGCAAATCTTTAGGAAATACATCTTGGAAGTCGCGGACTATCGGGTAGTCGTCGATTTTACGCTCGGGAAGTGTCGTGTCTGTGACGTTTGCAAGGATCGCGAAGTGTCCTTTACGAAGACATTTTTGAGCTTTAAGAAATGAGATAATACCGGTGACTGTTCCACCTTTTTCACCTTGAACTGTTAACACTTTACCTTCTTCGAGTGGAATGCGAATCACTTTTTCTTGACATAAAATTTTAGCTCGGTTTTCAGATAACCAATCCATTCCTACTATGACATCAAAACTACCAATCGGGAAAGGCATAAGATCGATTCCTAACGTATGGCCAGCTAGTTCTAACTTACAGTCCTTAACTATCTGAGTCGCATCGTGAAGTTTACCATTCGCTAACTCTACCACATATTTAGCATCTAAGGCAATCGGTTTAGCATTAATTAGCTTAGCAAACTTAGTGGAAATAAAACTTCTTTCAGCACCAGAATCAAACAATACAGTAGCGAAGAAACCATTTAGTATGAATTTACCGTTAATCACGTTGGCGTCGTTGCGAGCTTCTCCTTGACCCATGACGAAAGCTCTTCCTCTGCCATTTCCACCATTCCCGTTGCCATTACCTCCACCATTACCATTCCCACCATTGTTTCCTTGATTACCATTTCCCTGTCTTCTCAGCTGTGGGCAGTCTCTCTTAATGTGGCCTTGAGCACCACATTCATAGCAGTTCCCATTACCATTTCCTCTGGGAGCTTAATTGTTGTTATTACGGTTCTGACCATTGTTGTTCCCATTGCCCCAGTTGTTTCCATAGTTGTTATTGCCATGATGGTTGTTGTTTTGTCTTAGGCGGTTTTGTTGCTCGGGAAGAATTGTCCAACAGTCCTTCGCCTCATGGCTTTTCTTGCCACACCTTTCACAGCTCAAATTCCTCCTATAAAT
The DNA here is from genome assembly GCA_039602395.1 of Deinandra increscens subsp. villosa. Classification (NCBI taxonomy): domain Eukaryota; kingdom Viridiplantae; phylum Streptophyta; class Magnoliopsida; order Asterales; family Asteraceae; genus Deinandra; species Deinandra increscens. The sequence goes on along the minus strand of JBCNJP010003297.1, from coordinate 18,511 downwards.
ACCAGCGTGATGCTTTCCACACTTGTTACACATGGGCAGGTTACCCTTGTAGTTGCTTTGACCATTACCGCCCTGGCGGTTGTTTCCACTGTTGTTTCCAGACCTCTTGCTTTGGCCTTGGGAATTATAAGACCTCCCAGTGCTGTTTCCAACACTCTGATTGTTCATGGAGTTTTCCGGAGCTTCATCATCAGCTTTTCTTTTGCCACTTAAGGCAGTCTTCTCTGAGGCTTTTGCAGGAAGTGTTCCTTTCTCAATTTCCTGATCAGTAAGCTTGTGAGCCAAACGGATGGCTTGCTGCACGGTTATGAGGTTGCTGGCAATCACTAGTCCCTTGATTTGAGGCGCGAGGCCTTCCAGATAACGCTCGATGCGTTTGAACTCAGCATCAACCATTGTGGGGCACAAGACCGCGTACTCATGGTAACGCGCAGTGTACTGTTCGACTTCAGACCCAGTCATTTTCAATTTCAAGAATTCGCCCTCTAACTTCTTTACTTGGTCATGGGGACAGTACTCCTCCATAATCAGTTCCTTAAACGCTTCCCATTCCATGTTATTGGCCGCATCTAACCCAATCATCTGGATTTCGGCATTCCACCAGGTGAGAGCAGCTCCTTCGAAGGTACCAGTCGCATATTTCACTTTTCTCTCAGCAGGGCAGTTGCACATAGAGAAGACCTTTTCAGACTTCTCGATCCACCTGAGGAGTCCTACCGCTCCTTCTTCGCCGGAAAACGTTATCGGCTTGCAGTCCATGAAGGACTTAAATGTGCAGTGATGGAGGTTTCCTGATGCATAAATAGTTCGGGTTTTAAGTTTTAAACAAGTCAAAATATAATTCGCTTCGTGCCTTAACCGGCATAATAATTACCCTGCGCGGCGAAGGTAGCTTGGACGGCTGCCACTGCGGCTTGCACTTGCTCGTTTATCATAGCTTGCAGTTGTGCAGGTGTCAAGTTAATGTTGTTCCTTCCGTGTCCTCTTCCAGGCATTTTCTGGATAGTTAAAGTAGCCAGTGTTCAGTCACAGTTATACTCTATACATATCCCATAATATGTATATTAACAATTTCCCGTTATCCCACTATTAGTCCAGAAAAATTTTCGTGCAAAATCGAGGCGTCGTCGGAGAACGTCGTAAGTCGTAGGTACTATCGTCGAAAGTCGGCTTTCCCATAAAAATTCACCGTTGGCGTAGTCATCGTAGCAGAAATCAGGACGTAGCGTGTAGCATCGTTTCGTTGTCGCTTTCCCCCGGAACAGTGTGCGTATTAGCGTTCGCATTTCGTATTCATGTGTGAAAATTTTCCCTAAGGTTTTCCGTTAGACTACTTAGACACGGTCTATATATATAAATTTATAGGTATATATATATATATACATACGTACGAAGTATTTACTTACACAGCAGAGTGAGTATCCCAGGTTGGCACGTAAAAATTTTGTTTTGGGAATTTGTTCTGTTCGTTTGTAACTAAGGTTTTCAAGTTGCAGTTTCCAAATCGTTTTTCAAAAATGATTCCAGTTCTTTGCAACTTATGGCTCTGATACCAATCTGTCACACCCCCAAATAACCACTAACGGAGTTTATACCGTTAAGGGGTGCGAGCAAACAGGACCACAACCATTAGTTACAAATACTAAACGAATCAGAATTAGTCCAAACACATGTCATAAATTAAAGTCTCAAAATACGCAGCGGAAAATATTGTCTTAGCACTAACCACGTGCTTTACAAATCATTGTTTAAAATTCCCAACTTAATTTAAATAAAAGAGAAATGTCTTCGTGTGCCATGCCAACCCGCTCCGGATACTCCTCAGCGATCTGCAAAAGTTTAAACCACGCAAGTGTCAACCTAACGGTTGGTGAGTTCACGGTGGGCTTGTCATGCAGTGGCCCGGTCACATAATCATAATCGTGTCAACATATACTTATGAAATATTTATTTATGAAAAGCAATGCTTAGTGATATCCATAATCATAGTATTGTGGTTTAGTAAAAGTATTGTCCGTAACATACGTTATCGGGTATGTACTAGTTTTGTATAGTTAAAGTGCTCAACCGATATCGCGGGTAGCTAATCCGATGTTCCATGCACTAAGGAAGTTTGTACCAAAGCTGACTGAAAATTTTCGTAGTGGCATCGCCATCATCTATTTTGTTTTGCGGACCTACGTCATCGCGGCTTTGCCTCCCCCGTGTCCTCTCGGGACCACGGTCAGATAGGCTGATATTGTACCTCCGTGCACTTCCCGTGTCACGAGGCGGAGTTTGTCAGACTCCAGTAGATCTACCCAACATCCCCTCGCTTTACAATTAATGGTACAATTTAGTTGTGGACTTTTTCAGTTATAAGGCAATCCTTAGAAATCATGTGATATAATGTGGTTAGACTTTAACCTACACTAGCCATATTAAAACGGTTTACTTTGGGTTCTCATAAATCCCGAAAACAGTTTCAGTTTCGTTTTAGAAATAGTTGTTTAAGTATTTCACAAGTGTCTCCCATATAACATTTCAAGTTCATCAAGTGGGTGCCAAGCACTCCTAAGTTTTCAAGTTCATCAGAGAGGTGCATAGCACTCATAAGGTTGTCAGCATTGTTTCTCATTGAGTTATTCGGTGTGTCCCAAACGGGCTCACCGTAAACGGGTCAGTGACACTCACCTTTGGTTGCACTGCTACACTTGCTAAGTAATCCAAATATTGTTTGCTTAACGAAGACCTAAGAACACGTTTAGGTCTTAAGTATTAGTTTTGTGTCTAATATTTAACTTACGTCACTATGGCCCATAACATAGCACGTTGGAACTATGACACGACATACCGACACACGACACCGATGGTTGATCATAAACAAGGGTTCACATAACTCAGAAATCAAGGCATGTTTCATTATTGCACAATCATGTAAGTCATGGCATACATTCAAGTAAGTTGCACAAGTTTGGGTTTTGGTCTAGGCTTAGTTTCGCTAAACAGTGTCGCTACACAGTTTCGCTGTGTGCACGGGCAGCACTTTCGCTAGGGAGTACCCGATGACACAGTTTCGCTAGCTAGTTTCGCTCGAAACTGCTGACACAGTTTCGCTAGCATAGATTCGCTCGAAACTGGTTTGAACTTTCGTTCAGGTTGGTTCGCTCTATAGTTTCGTTCGAGCAGGTCTACTTAGTTTCGCGGGCGACACTATAGTTTCGCTACATAGTACCACTGGATGCATTTTCAAACAGTTTCGCTGTATAGTTTCGCCCAGAGAACACACAGTGTCGCTGGTCACGGAAAACTCACAAATCAGCCTAAAAATCAATCCAACAGCTTCCATACTTCATGTGATTCAATATTTAGCATGCATAATCATTTACCAACATTAAACAGTAAGTTTTAACACTTTAAACATGGATTTTCATCATCAAATCACCAAAAACACATTTTAAACCTAAAATGACCTAATTAGCATAAATCTTCATTATGGCATGATTTTACATGTAAAGTTGCAGACTTTATAACAGATCTAGCATTCCTAAGCATCATATCAGAAGATCAAGTGATTCCATAAAGATCTAAGCATGCTTTAAGGTAAAACACATAGAAAATGCATGAAGAATAGTTTTGGGACTCACGATTCGATCTAGGGTCCGAATGGATGAGATGAGATGATGTTTTCTTGGTGGTTTTCTCGGATGGCCAGAAATCTCGAGAGAGCAGATGGAGAGTGGTGTGTGTTTTGTGTGAAATGATGCAAATGGGAAGTAACTAGGGTTTTATAAAATATACATATCAGGGGCTAGTTTCGCTGGCCAAGCGAAACTGAATCTGAACACATGTAAGTCAAACAGTTTAGCCGACTATCGAGCGAATCTACAGTTTCGCCCGGTAGTTTCGCTGGAAACCAAAAGGGGTCAATTGTCATTCTATTATCAATACTAAATCATGCGTTTAAATCACATTGCACATAATGACAATAAATAAATAAATAAACACATAACACATATGGACGGGTTCGGTGATCAACCAAAGGTCGTGGACGTATTCGGCCTAGTTAAGCATTAGTTACTAAGTTAACACTTATAACGTAACTAACGGAGATTGTCTAACGGAAGTTAACCTTGGAATTCTCGGATGTCACAGTAAACAATCTTTTCTTCTAGGAGGAAAACTTGGATTGGATAAATCCAAAGTTAAGTGTTTCAAATGTTCACAGATTGGACATTTTGCTCGTGAATGTAAAAATTCAAAAACGTCCGTATCTTTGTCCTTAACAAACAATTCAAACTCGCAAGCCTTGATTTCACAAATGGATGCAGGTTATGATTGGAATAAGGATATTGAAATAATGGAAGAGAAACAAAAACAGTTGGCATTAAATGCAACTCAAAATTCAGAAAGTTCCATTTTTAAGTCTGATTCTAATTTAGCTTTTCTTTCCAAACCTGCTTTGGTTTATGATAGTTCTCTAAATAAGTATGTCGAGTGGTATCCTGATGAATCTGCATTTCTTGCCGAAGTTGTAAGGAAGGAGGTAAGTGATTCTAATTCAGAAACAAGTTCATGTGAAACAGTACTGGAAGATGGAGTTGCTGAACTTACAAAAGATTTACAAAAGAACTGTGAAGCATGTGCTACAAAAGATTATGGTTTGATAACTGAAGAACTCAAAATTGTGATAGCTGATTTGGAATGTTCAAAACAAAGATGTGCTGATTTAGAAAAAGTCAATTCAGAGTTGGTACAAGAAAAGGATAAATGGGTTACTGAATATGAGAATGAAAAAGTTGCTCATCATGATGCAGTTAAAGATTTTGAGAATCTGTTTGAAAAGAGCTATCCTGTTCAACAAAAGTATGAAACAGCAAATGCGATTGCTGTTGAAGCTGCAGATAAAGTTTTAGAGCTTCAAGTAGAGCTTTCAAAACTTCGAGATGCAAATGTTCAGTTTCGTGAGAAGAATGATATTTTAACACAAGATGTTTCTTATTACACGAAGAAGTGGGAGAAAGTTCATGCAGAGTTAATGGACATTTGTGATACAAAGAGGCAAATGAAGGCAGAGTACAATGACTTATCAGATCAATTTATTGGTACTCAAAAGGAATTACTAGATGCTCAAGTCAAGATATCTGAGTTGAAAATTGAAATTCTTGCTCTTCAAAAATAAGTGAAGAATTCAGTTATGTCTCCTACGTTACTGAATTACATTTACAATCAGGAGAAGAGTGATGAAAGTGTGAAAGAAGAGGAGTTACATTCTGTTCCAGCTCCGGTGGTTATATTAAATCCTCCATCTGTGTCATTTGATCCAAGAGCTGAATTGCACGATTATTCTAAATTTGCAACTACAACAACGAAGAAGAAAAACAAATCTAAGAAAAAGGAGAAGAAATTGGGTGAAGCTCCAAAGTTTGTTTCAATTTCCAAAGTTTTGGAAGAGGAAAAGATTTGTGAGAAAGTTGCTTCTGTTTCTACATCTGCTGTTGAAGAAGAAAAAACTTTGATTCAGGATAACAAATTGCGAGATATTAAAGCTAAGTTCACTAGCGCAGCTAAAGAACGAAATGTTCCAGAATCTTCGCCGAGTTCTTCACAGGTTCCTGGTTACAAACACAAAGGATTGGGGTATATTGTTAAAGACGAATCAGTTCATCATTCACAGAAGCAGCTGAAGGAGAAGGTTTCAGTTCCTAAGAATCAATCAAAGCAGAAGAAACAAACGGTCTTCAAATCAAAGGATGTTGATTACAATTCTGGAGGATCTTCTTATAGTTCTCGTTATTCTTCAAGAAGTCCACCTCCAAGGTATGATTCTTCAGACGATTTCTTTGATTCCTTTGGTTCAGAAAATATTTTTGGTTATCATGATGTGTTCAAACAGGACAAGAGAAATCTAAAGAATTTTGTTGATAAAAAACAAATTTTTGAATCAAATCTGGGTAGCAGTTCCCTTAATGTTTTTCAAAGGAAGTGTTATGCATGTCGTAAACGAGGGCATCTTGCTGCACAATGTCCTACGAATGCGAGCATTCACTCCTATGTGCACAAAACTGTCAAATATGTGGATTTAAATGGTCATATTTTTTATGAACCACAACCATCGATGTACAAATCAACTAGTAAGCCGTCTTGGGCAAAGACGCAAGTTGATCATTTTCTGGGTTCATTGAACAGTTTTCAATCGCCACTGATGTGGAAACCACGAGATGTTTCCTTGGCAAACAAAGACCATGTTGAAGACATCGGGCGACCCGAGGCTGTTGACTCGGGCCGATCCCAAAACCACTAATGTTTTATCTGGTGTCTGCAGGTTTCTTCAAGAAGACCTGTCATGCGTGTGTTGCTGATAGTGAAGAACTTGCCTAATTTAGTGTTTCAACGACATATCATTTTCAAATGTTTTTCAACCGTTTTTTCCAAAACTAAAACTGCAAAGTGTCAGTGTTGGTCGATCAATTTTCTTTCTTGTTCATATGTTTACATTTTTGTAGTTGTACATATTTTTAGGGGGAGAAATTTGAAAATTCAAAAAATAGTGTTTGTTTGAATTTAGGGGGAGAAATTGGTAAAATATAAAAAAATGGAAAATTGAGAAATTGATCCGACAAAAGCGAGAAATGATGGTACATCAGCATATATGTTATCTGCCATGGATAGATTAAGTCTAAAGGCTGTAGGTACTTGCATAATCTGTGAATGTGCATGACTAATCTGATATCTGCAAGTAAGATATAAACATAAAGCTTGCCTGATGATCTTTGGTTATTTGCTTCTTGATGAATGCTGTGTGATGATTCCAAAAATAGAATAAAGAGATATCTTGATGAATGCATGTTTTCATTTTGCAAAAATTTCAACTTGTTTGATTTTCTTTATTTTGTCAAACGATCGGCCTTTCTTTGCGTATCAAAAGATCGACCTGATTGGTGTTCGTTTGACGTTCTGCTTTATTTTCTTTGGTGTTTCGTATAATCCATCGGACTTTCTCTGCGTGTACGGGAGTACCAACCTGATTGTTGTTGGATTATACAATTTCTGCTTTATTTTTATGTTTCTTATTTTCCTAAACAATCAGACTTTCTCTGCGTGCTCACAAGGCCGACCTGATTGTTTTTTGCTTAGGGTTCTGCTTTATTTTTGCATGACTCATCAAGGATGATTAAATCTCTAAGAAAGTTGGTTTTATATGATAAATATGATGATTTGCCAGTATTTCTGATAGAGTGGAGGCCGAGTTATCAGTGCATGATAAAATTACCTTAAGTATATCTGAAAACGATAAAAAATGATTGGTGCATGCTGAAATAAACATAAATGTTGTATTTGGGATTATCTTGGCTTGCATGCTGATTAAGACCGAAGTTGAAATGTGCTAGATGCGTTATGTCTGATATGATCTCGTGTCGTGATCTTTCTCGCAAAATACCAAAAATATAGTGTAATTTTGTATTGCATTTATATTTCCATTTTAGTAAAATTCAAAAAGATTTTTGGTGTGTTTTAGCATAACTTTGAAAAATCAAAAAGATTTTAGGTGTCTTTTGATCTAAAGTTTCTAAAAGCCAAAAAGATTTTATTTCTTAGTTGTTTTCGATTGATCAACACTTGATACAAAATCAATATTTCAAAATCAATATCTTGGATTCTCAAAGAGAAGTTTTGCACAAAGATTAAATTATTTTTTGGAAATTCAAAGAAAATCCGCACTTTTGTCTTCTAAAGTTACAGGTTTTTGTGTGTCAAGACTCAAGCATGGTGAAAGGGGGAGTTTGTTATATCTTTCACAAGTGGATCCTGAAGGTCAAAGATTTATTTAAGAATGATCCAGCCATGCAAGCTCTATTTCTGACAAGATTTCAAGTTGACGATCGGATGCAACATTGTTGAAGATTGAAGACTAGAGATTTAGTTAGAAAATAGATACACTACACGTTAAGGGGGAGTTTGTAGAAGCATATTCTTATGCTACATTGTGTCTCGTGTATTGTATCTATGTGAGAGCATATGTGTGTGTGTGTCTATGAGGGCAGCGGACCAGTTGGCCCTGCGTACCAAATGGTCCGCCCGGACCAGATGGTCCGGATGTGGTCCGCAGCTCATTTAGTCGTACCTATAAATAGGTATCATGTGTAGAGAGTTAAGAACTTCTTGCCATATTCTACCTTTCTTTGTGTGTTTCTGTGTGTGTGCTCTCAAGACTTATTAATACAAATTCCATTTGTATTTACTTGTTTGATCTCGTCTTCATCTCGTTATCACGTGATTAGCAAACGATCCATCGCTCCTTGCGTCTACAAAAGCTTTTGAATTTTATTCAACAACGAAGCATTTTCTTTCAATAAACTCTCCAAATTTTTAGCAGATTCATATGAACTTGGTGTTGAACTTGTATCTGAAATAGTATCAGAACAGTTAATCGTCTTGTTTGTAAGGAAAAATAGAGCTTGGAAGATTTCCGGCTGAAATGCCAATTTTACTAGTTCCGGCTGAAGTTGAAGTTGAAGCGGAATTCACACTTCAAGCGGAACAGGCAGTTCAAGCGGAAAGAAGCAGTTTTGTTACTTAGCGAATATTCCGGGTGAACTTGATTATCCACCAGATAAAGAGTTCAACCTGACTTTTCCTGAGAAGTCTTTTCAGAAGTCCAATCCTGCAAAAGCTTCTCGTATGCTTCTAAATCTGATTCAAGCCGCTCTCCTAAAGTATATTGTTGCTGCCAACACGCAAGTCATTCCGATTGTTGATGTTTATTCTTTTGGTAGTTTGTATTTGACTTTTATGTTTACGGTCTAGATTAGATCGCATGAGATCAATGGCTGTCATTGATCTCATCAGCACTATATATAGCATGTAACTCTTAGTTTACACACATGGTCATCACTTGTAATAGTGTAGCTTTGAGTTAATGCAAATAGTGCCGAATATTCGATATTTCGTTGTCTTTACTATTTTGCAAATCAAGCATTTACATTATACAAGAGCTTAATATCGCTTAAGTAAAGTGAAATATAACTTTAATTCCGCAGGGTTATATTTGCAAGGAAAGGGCTTAGTTTTAGTTTATTCATAACTAATAACGATCCTACAAGTGGTATCAGAGCCTTGGCTCTCACTTTGAAGACTTTCTGTGCTTCAAAGTCGATACTTTACTTGCTTACTTTACAAGCTTCGTTGTTTTATCTTTCTAAAGGTTTTTCAAAATGAGTGATTTCAGTTTAAGTTGCCCAAATGGCTCCTCCAACAAACAACCAATGTTCACTCCTGATGACTTTGGTACCTGGAAACTCAGGATGGAAGGTTTTGTTAGGATTTTGGACCGTCGTATTTGGAAATCTTTCACTGAAGGACCCTACTCACCAATGGTTTCATCTGCTGATGATGCAGAAGTCAAAATACCTAAGCCATTAGATAAATATGTTGAATCTGACTACACTGCTCTTGAATTTGACCATAAGGCATACTGGACTCTACAGGCTGCACTTCCTAATTCCATTTTAAGTGGGTTTAAAGGATATAAAACTGCATTTGACCTGTGGAATGCCTTAAGTGAAATGTATGAAGGAACCAGTGAAGTAAGAGAAAACAAGAAAGATGTTTTAAAACAAAAGTATGAAAACTTTACTTTTAAATCTGGTGAAACAATGACAAACCAGTACTTGAGATTTGTCTCATTGCTTGATGAACTCCAAAAAGTGGATGTTAAACTAGAACAAGTAGATGTGAACAGAAAATTCCTACGTTCCCTGCCTTCTGTGTGGACAGTTTACACAGTAAGCATCAGGGAATGCAAGAATTTGAAAAAGATGAGACTCAGTGAACTTCATGGCCTACTAAGTGCTTATGAAATGGAACTAGATCTTAAACAAAGCTCATCTCAAGTGCTGAAGAGATTCGACATGTTATCATGCTCAAGTGCCAAGACTCCAATCTCAACTTCCCACAAGTTAACTAATGACTTAAGTGGAAAGCCAGTGGATGTGCACATGTATAGAGCAATGATAGGCTCTCTGATGTATCTCACAGCTAGTAAACCTGACATCATGTTCAGTGTTTGCTTATGTGCTAGATATCAATCTTCTCCAAAAGAGTCACACATGCTCGCTGTTAAGAGAATTTTCAAGTACCTAAAGGGGCAACCCAAACTGGGTTTGTGGTATCCCAAGAACTCTGACTTCTCTTTCAAAGCATACACAGACAGTGATTATGGAGGATGTGATATAGATAAGAAATCAACATCAGGAGGATGTCAATTTCTAGGAGAAAGGCTTGTCTCTTGGAAATACAAGAAGCAAACATGTGTTTCTACTTCAACTGCAGAGGCTGAGTACATTGCTGCCTCAAGTTGTTGCAGCCAAGTCCTTTGGATTCAAAATCAGATGCTTGATTATGGGATCACATTCATGGAGACTCCTATTCTTGCAGATAACAACAGTGCCATTTCCATCATCAACAATCCAATAAAGCACTCCAAGACCAAACACATTGACATAAGGTATCATTTTATTAGAGATTGTGTGCTGAAAAGAATTTAATCAAATTATTTAAAGTTCACACTGATCATCAACTGGCAGATTTGTTTACAAAAGCTTTCGATGAGGCAAAATTTTTCTACCTCATCACAGCCATTGGGATGATGAACTTTGAATAAATTTTTTCACAACTTTAATAAAAGAAAGAGATGTGCTCAAAGAGTCCTTCTCTTGATACAAAAAGAAAAAGAAAAAGAAAAAGAAAATCTCTTGTGTTAATTGAAGAATATTTCAGATCATAGTCAATAACTGTTGTTAAAACTATGAAAAATCGACACAAATTTTCAAAATTTATGTGTTTTGGATTTTCCGGTTCAAGTTCAGGTTCAACCTGAAAGAACAACTTTTGAAATTCACCGGGTGAACTTCAACCGGAAAAATGCTTTAAATTTGATGTGGAAACTTACTTTTAAAAACAATTCTTCCAAACGGAAAACTTGTCTGCTCGAAGTTCAAACGGAAGAAATTTGGTTTTTTAAAACAAAGGAGAAAATGGGTTCTGCTTGAACTTCTGGGTCAACAAAGTCAAGAAATCATTTAATTACCCGGAATGCACAATTTTCTAAGCGGATATTCATTTATTTTACCCATTGAATTTTTAACTGTTCAATTCCGAGGTTTCAGTAAATTAATTTTTGGATAAGGGCATGCTTTAACTAGTTGTACTGTATAACTCCTAAAGCACCTGTCCCATCCGTCAATGAACCGTCAATTTACAACCTCTCTCCTCCACGTCATCTCCGAAAAGGTAAAAAGCCCTAAATTACCGTCATTTTCCCCATTTCTCGCAACACAACTTAGAAATTTACTCCCAAAACCCTCTCAAACCATCTCCGATTAACTCCCATAAAACCGTCGACATTCTCGAATTCCGTCAACAATGGCTCCGAAGGGAAAGGCTAGTGGCAAGAAGCCTGTTGGTGACTCAAAATTTCCGGTAGAACACAACCTGATGGCATATTTTGAACCACCATCCAAGACTGATATCTACAATGGAATGATCGAGTTCATCAAAAGCTCTCACCTTCATCACGCGCTTACAGTTGAAGCAGAAATTTTTGAAGAGGTGATGGAAGACTTTTAGGTTCACGCTAGGGTTACTGATGAGGCTAGCGGAAGTGGTAAAATTGTGTCAACTGTCCAAGGGAAGGAAGTTGAAATTGATGAAGCAAAGGTTCGAAGGCTGTTGAAACTGAGGGATGAAGATGGTTACGGAGAGATGGATCAGAAAAGATATCTCCGCCTATTCAGAAACATCGGTTATGGTGGCTCCCTGCAAAGCAAAACTATCAAGAAGGGGCAGTTACCATACAAGTGGAGATTTCTCGCACACACACTTCTGGTGTGTTTATCTCCAAAGAAGGGAGGTTTTGATGAGCTCTCCGGTGAGCAAGCCTCTGCCTTCTACGCTGTGGTCAAGGGTGAGAACTTTAATTTTTCCAAACAAATTTTTCAAGCCCTAAAATCCAATGTTCATTCTGAATATGTTTACTTATATCCCAGATTTTTGACCTATATTCTCAAAGAAGAGTACCCCCATATAGTATGGCTTGGTACAATTTTGCACCAAAAACTTCTGAATGAGAAAACATTTTCAAACCTTGCTTTGAACAAATCTCCATTTCTTGGAAGGGATACTGACCACCCCTTACCAATTCCTAGGCAATTTCCTGATGAACCTGCTACAGTAGAGGTTCAACCGGAAATTGTAGGAGTGACTGAGCTCCCTACTCAAGATGACAGAGCTGTAGACCTAACAGTTTCTGATCCCACATCTGCCCCAGCTTCCTCTTCACTAATAGTTTTTCAAACCAAAAAGAGGAAAGCTTCCACAAACACTTCCACTGCCACCTCCTCATCAAACTCACCTCCTGTCATTTTCAAGAGACACAGAAAAGTGGTTACTAGGTCTCCTCCACCTAGCACCACCAACCAACCTGAAGCTTCAAACCCCGTTCAAGGCAAAAAGCCTAAACGGAAACTGGTAAATTTAGGATTCTCTCTTAGGGATGAACCTTCTGTTGAGGGGGAGTCATTAGAAGCAGATGTAGCTTCCCCATCTGAAAATCTTTCACCCCTACAACCCCTGTCACCTAGGAGTGACAGTGCTCTCAATCTTGGCTTAAATGAAGCTGTTATTAACTCACCTGCCACATTACATGAGAACATCCTGATAAGCCAGGACACTGTAGCACTGCAACCCCACTCCTCACCGGAGGTGAATCTCAGTGGTTCTGAAGAGATTCATGCAGAAAGGGCTGCTGCTGCCCAAGTATCCCAACTGGAGCTTGGTGTCAGCAGTAACATCAATAAGACCCAATCTGCGGCAATCTTCTCTGAATCAGCACCCGAAAGTCCTTCATTGGAACCAAGGGTTGTTGAAACAACAGAAGAGAATCCCAGGTGCCAAGAAGCCATGGGTACTAATGCTGATCAATCTAGGATTAATAGTTTGGTTATTTCCAAGGATACTAGCAAAAAGCCAGTTGAGGATAGTCTTACACTACCTGAATTGACGAAACTGTACCTTTCTCTGCAAGCACAGGTTGAAGCTCTTAACTCAACTGTTGCCAAATTGGTTCAAGCTAATCCTACTCCAACTGAAGCAGGTCCTTCAAACCCTACCAGAGATGCTGAAGAAGTTCTTAAAACTCATGAAGCTGATACTGTTAAATTGGGGGAGAAGTTACTTTCAAAACCTATTATCACTGAAATCGAAGAGGTAGAAAGGATACCGGCTGAAGTAAGAGCCACAGCTTGCCAAAAGATTGGTATAGAGCCTTTTTCTGTTGAAGAGAGTTGGGTGAATATGAAGTGCAGTCAACTGATTGCTATTTCTCCTTTTGAGGACCCCAACCTCACCGAGCTTGTTCAGTCGTCCATGCTGATTGCTGGTGCTCTCCCTGAGCACATCAACATGATCACAACACTTCTAACAGATGTTATTTTTCCGGCTGAAAGAGCCAGTGATCATGTTGTAGGTAACATTGCCTCCACCAGCAAGGCAGCAGCTGATATGGAAGAAAGTACTGCAACTGCAGCAGTTGGTACTATGACTGAAGGAGAAGGAGAAAGTTTGATTGGTGAAGATGAAGGAACTGAGGTACTGGAGATAACTGATAAAGAACCTGAAGTCACCCAACCTCAGGTGGTGACTGATGGTCAATTACTGGTTCAAGCGGATGTTCAAGCGGAACTTCAACCGGAAGTTCAACCGGTAGTTCCAGGTGAAGGAGATCTGAATGTTTAACCGGAACAACAAATTCCAACCCAGGTGGATGTTCAAGGTCCTAGCTCCTCAATATTTGGGACTGTTGAAACACCTGTGGTTCAACCGGAAGAGCAAAGAAATGAAGAAGCTGAGGATGTGGCTAGATCACTGATAGCCTTAAGGAGTTCAGAGACAGTTCTAACTGAGGAACCTGTTCAAGCTGATATAGCTAGAACCCTTCAACAGGAAACTCAAACTCCTGAAGCTGAGGCTATAGTGAAAATGGTTGAAGATGCCAAAAGGGTTGCTGAGGATGAGAGAATAGCCAGAGAGCTCCAAGAAGAATTTGATCTGTACATGCAAAATAATGTGCTTGAAAACCTTCTTGAAGAAGCAAAGACCAGGTCTTTCAACTGGAGGTTAAAGGATTATGATTTGGATACAATGTCTGAAGCTAATAGGCAGAGGTTAATTGCTATTGCCTCTCAATTGCCTACCAAGCTGGTAAAGAATGATGAAAATTACCATCTGTTGAAAAAGATTAAGAGGGCTCTTGTGATTAGAAATTTGAAGAAAGAGGAAGAGCTAGCTCAGATGCAGGTTAGAGGACTTTGCAGATTGATTGACAAAGTATTTTATGAGCTAAAAGGAGAAATTGCTGCTGTCAATCCTAACCTGGTGATGCCTTCACCATCAGAGCTGGTCTCAGGTACAATAACTGCTAATGTTAAACCTGAAATTGATGATATTGCAGATATACCACCTCCACCTTCATTTATATACAATCCAAACTTAATGCCTACAACAGCTTCATCCATTCTACAGTCACTTCCCATCATACCTTACAAACCTCCACATATCCCCAAGAAGCTTGCTGCTAAACTTGCCAATCCTAAGTTTAGATCAGACAACTTCACACCCATCACTCCCTTCAAGAAGAAGCCTCCACCAACTATGGACTTCTCTGACATCTTTCCACCTACTCCACCATCAAGCCCAACTCCTGAAACCAATGAACCACCTCCAAAAACCACCCTGCCTCCACTCACCATAAGAGAACCTCCTTCCACCACCACCAAACCTACTGAAACTCAACCAGGTCCCTCTTCATCCTCTGCCAAAGGCAAAAGGCCTATTGTGCAAGAATCTGCTGGTAATTCTGATGAAGATGGGGAAATTAAGAAGAGAAAGTTGATGCATGCCAGAAATAAAAGAGATCAGAGCAAGAGAAGGAAAGGGCCACCCAGAAAGAACAAAATTGTTGGGTGGATAGCAAATGAAGATACCTTTGACTTCACTTTCCAACTGGCAAATGGCACAACTCAGGTGATTAATGCTCACAAGGCCACTTCACTTCTCACTACACTACAAATGGGAGACATCATTCTGAAACTTAGAGAAATTCTAAGTCCTTCTAGAGCTGAGCACTTATTGAGGCTTCACATAGAGCCAAAAGTGATAGAATGTGGAGTGCTCAGCAGAAGAGGTGAAGATGATGAATCAGCTGGAGAAGAAGAAGAGCCTACCAGTGAGATTAAATTCATCATTTGGGAAGAAGATGAGAAGCTGTACTACGTACACAGAGCCGATGGCACTTTCACTCCCCATGAATCTATTTCAGTTCAATCTGAATGGAGTGAAAATGATTGGAAGTCTTTTGAGTTTGTGAAGGTAACCAAAACAAACACCAGAGAGCTTTCTCAAAATCTTGATGCCAGCATCGGATCTTCTGACAAGTAGGTTGTGGAGAAGAAATTTTTTGGGTACAAGTCAGTTTTGAAGATAAACATTGAAGACAATGAATAATTTGACAGCATCAACTTAGGGGGAGATTGTAAGGAAAAATAGAGCTTGGAAGATTTCCGGCTGAAATGCCAATTTTACTAGTTCCGGCTGAAGTTGAAGTTGAAGCGGAATTCACACTTCAAGCGGAACAGGCAGTTCAAGCGGAAAGAAGCAGTTTTGTTACTTAGCGAATATTCCGGGTGAACTCGATTATCCACCAGATAAAGAGTTCAACCTGACTTTTCCTGAGAAGTCTTTTCAGAAGTCCAATCCTGCAAAAGCTTCTCGTATGCTTCTAATTCTGATTCAAGCCGCTCTCCTAAAGTAGATTGTTGCTGCCAACACGCAAGTCATTCCGATTGTCGATGTTTATTCTTTTGGTAGTTTGTATTTGACTTTTATGTTTACGGTCTAGATTAGATCGCATGAGATCAATGGCTGTCATTGATCTCATCAGCACTATATATAGCATGTAATCTCTTAGTTTACACACACGGTCATCACTTGTAATAGTGTAGCTTTGAGTTAATGCAAATAGTGCCGAATATTCGATATTTCGTTGTCTTTACTATTTTGCAAATCAAGCATTTACATTATACAAGAGCTTAATATCGCTTAAGTAAAGTGAAATATAACTTTAATTCCGCAGGGTTATATTTGCAAGTAAATGGCTTAGTTTTAGTTTATTCATAACTAATAACGATCCTACATTATTGAACATGAGTGACAATTAAAGCCGATGAATCACACCCAAACTGTTTACCCCAATCATAAACAGCATCATGTTGAACTATTAAAGTTGTTGTCTTGCTTGTGCTACTGGAAACTGGTTGAGAAAAACCAGGCTTGCTACTTTGTACTTGTTGACATTCTTTGGCAAAATTTTGAAGCTTTGAACACTTGTAACACTTCAACTTTGACTTATCAAAACCCAATTTCTCATTAAAATCAAAAATATTTCTTCCGTTTTTCTTGAAAAACCTTTTCGATCTTTGACTTAGCATAGCAAATTGCCAAGATAAATCTAACTCATTCAATTGATCTTCATTAAGTACATCAAGATCATCTCGAGTGATTTTTGCATCAGCAACATTCTTGATAACCAAGCCAAACGATGATGAAATCAAAGCAGCAATCATTTTGGCATAGTCATCTGTTGATTCAGCAGAAAAAGCATTCTGACTTGATGAATTTGGAATTGTAAAGCTACAACCCCGTGAGGAATTGTTATTAGAATTTCCAGAAACTCCAGCCATGAAAGCAATACTCGGTGCAGAACTCAGATTTGGCTTAGCTTTAGCATTCATGCTTGCAGTATTCTCACCATGATACAACTCAGGATTTTGCAAAGTAGCAGTTGACTTCTTAGAGTTTAACATTTCTATTTTCCGAGCATGAAGTTCCCTAGTAAGCTCGTGAAATGTCAATGTAGAGTATTCTTTATCATGAACGAGTAGCAAACATAGTTTTCCCACTTTTCAGGCAAAGCTTCATAATCTTCTCCTTCAAATCAGCATCAGTTTTCTCAATTCCAACTACCTTTAATTCACTAATCAAATGTGAAAACCGTGACACAAGATCATTAATGTTTTCATTTTCATAATTCTGAAAATTATCAAATTCTTTATTCAACACTTTCTTCCGACTCTTCTTGTAATCATCATTACCCTCACATCTTGTTGATAGAGCATCCCACAATTGCTTAGATTTCTTGCAAGTACTAAATTGATGTAGCAACTCAGTAGGTAATGCCATTGTAAGATAACCGAACGTTTTTTGTTCAAGCTCATATGCTTTCCTTTCAGCAAGATCAAAGGTATGAACTTCTTTGAAATCTCCTGCATCAGTTGGGTGTTGATAAAGTTTCTTAAGTGGAATCTAGAATCAATATCATTTGTGCTTATGTAAGCCGAAAATCGTTGCTTCCAGTTTTGATAATCTTCCAATTTCAATAATTTTGGAACTTTCTGACTTGTTCCGATTTCATTATCAAAGTTCAGCATAGTTTGCATTGCACTCTGCATCGCGGCAAAAGCTTGAAATTCCGACATCGTTGAATAATTTTGAATTCTGATTGGCCGAACTTGTTCCGAACCTTAACACCTAGCCCGAACTCTTTCCGAACTATGCCCAAACCTCAATCAGTTATCGGAACTTCAACCGAACCTAAACAGTGCCGAACTTAATCCGAATACCGTCCAAACTTGAACCGAAACACTCCCGAACTCTGTTCGAACACAAAAATCTCTCCGAACCTAGACCAAACTTATGCCGAACAAGAATAAGTTCCGAACACTGACCGAACTTGGAACAAACTTCTTCCGACACAAATTTGTATCCGAACTCCTACCGAAATCACTCCGAACTCTAACCGAACATGGACTGAACTCCCTCCAAACTCGTTTGGAACAAGAACTTCGGAACGGTTAGTCCGAACCTGACCAGGTAAGTTCGAACCTAAACATGAATTTCTCAAAACGCTCATTTTTGGACTGAATTTGACGTAATTTGCAGCAGTAGATCAGTAAAAATGATAAGAAACAATTTAGGAGCAAATTTGACACAAAATACTCGATAGACTTGATTGAAAACTTGTAAACAAACTCGAGAAACACCAAAACCTTTCAAAAACTCCAAAAATAACAACCACAGATCAGTAGAGTGAACCAGATAGCTCTGATACCACTTGAAAATGCGTGAGAATTGGACCGTCTAGTCAATCTAGCTATTCGGAGATCAAAACGTAAATAACCGATTGTTTTATTGATCAAAGATGCAATTACAATCAGTCTAACACTCAGAAACTTGACACAAAGAGAACACCTTAGAAACACACACGTAACAGAATCTCGCACGCTCAGATCTACTTGTTAGAAAGACCAAACTTCTATTTATACACGATTGACCGAACCCTGTCCAAACTCCTGGTTCGGACCAGGTTCGGCAGGCAGTCACCCTAGCCTTGAACTTGGTTCTGAGCTTTTGTTCGATA
>JBCNJP010003296.1:0-10000 GCA_039602395.1 Deinandra increscens subsp. villosa | reverse complement strand
CCACTAACAAGTTTAAAAGAACTTAACGGAAAGTTTATTAAAAAAAATAAGTGAATAATTGGGACTGCCAGGAAGAATATTTTCAGTTGGGATTATTGTACGCCAACACCTGATAGTTCGGATTATTTAAAATCCAATTTTCCTATAAAAATTTCGTCATTGAAATTTAAAATAAATATTTCCTTATAAACAAAAAACAATTGGGAGGTTTGTCTCTCAAATTATTGTGCATCGCTTTGTCAAATTGGGTTCTTCCACGTGTCCATTTGGTACACGTGGCGTAATGTTATTTTTTATTTTTTTTACTTTTCCGTTGGTTAATTCTTTTGTTTTTTTTCTTTTTTTATTGTTGTTTTACCTTTTAGACTTTTACTTTTTATACCTCCTAATTTTTTGACATTCATTTTTTAGTATACGTTTAAGTTTTCGACTTTTATAATTCCTTTTTATAACTCTATATATTTTCACTGGATTAAAACACCTTAATTTTTTTTTTACTTTTGCTTTTAGGTATACTTTTAGAGTTTTTTCGCTACATTAAAACTGAAGGGTAAATAGGTGACCCGTCATGAATCACGACGTAGGTCACTATCTTGTTATGAACAATTGACAAGCTCATTTAAATTATAAGCTTGAATTAAGCCTTTAACAGACGGATCACCGTATTTTACATATTATATTTTTTAAATAATAAATAATAAAAAGAAGAAGAAGAAACCCTTCCTGTTCAAGGATTGCATGCATAATATAGCAATAGAATTGAAATTGGAAGTCAATTTTTGCATTTGATGAAAACAAATCCAGAACACAAATCTATCATTATCTATTAGGTGCCTAGATGTGTATATATACACTATCATCCTTGTTAACATATGAGGAAAAAAATCGATGAAGGGGGAAGAATTTTGGTTGGATATATATTAAGGTTTGGATTCTATACAACTTTATCCGTATGTATTTTGGTTTCCTCTACTTCGTAGTGAGAAATTAAAATTCATTATTATGTGGCTCTGAATGTGATTCTGAACGTGGCTCTGAGTTTGGCTCTGAACGTGGCTCCGAAATGTGGCTCTAAATGTGTTATAGTTATTTGTTTTGATTTCGGTGAGCCAAGCCAAACCCCGATGGCACAGCGGAAGCGGATCGGTGACTTTGTGAGCTTCGTCTTTGTAGAACAAATATGAACACCCGGAAGAACATAACGGAACCGGATCTTCTACTTGGGTGTTTGAGATGTGATGATGATGATGAGGATAAATATAGAAGTAGTGATAAACAAGATGAAGATAAGTGAAATCATATATGGAGTCGAATGATTACATGTTTACCTATCCCACACATGCTATAGGTTCATGAACAAGAGTTCATGAACCCACACAACTTCAAAGTATCATGCTCTAAGCTCTCTCAAACATACACACATACTTGTCTTTCACATGAGAAAGACATATATATTAACCTAACTAAGACCAAGGGCAAACTAGTAAATAACACAACTAGAAGTGACATAAATAATACAACAATAAATAATAAAGTCACTAATGCCAAGTCTTCGGTTAATGAGAGTCTCGAGTCATGAACTTCACCGCATGTTGTGCAAACGGTCAAACGGTAAGTGGTACGTTGAGTTTCATCTAACCAAATCTCGAACTCGTCGAACTCGGGAATTCCCAACAATCTCCCCCTATTTGGTTGATGAACAAACGGATAAATAACTCAACTCTTGTGACAATCGGTTCTCTTGTATTCTTGCAACTTGACTTCAAGAAAATCTTCATACGGTTTCAAATCTTTCACTTTAACCATTCTCCCCTTTGTGAAGCTCCCCCTACGATAAAGAATTGTTCTTCTTCTAGCTTTTTCCGCAAAGCCCATAGGGTGTTTACCAAGATTTAACAAAACACACTACGTTTAAGGATGGCACCATCATCCTAAGTGTGGTTAAAGGTAAACAAGATAAAGGATCAAGGATAAATTTGAGATTCAATTCCATAATTCAACCGTCTTGTGAATACCAAACCGATGCTTCACTTCAAAGATAGTACCACTTCAAATAAATTACTTCAACAAGTCACAAGCTTCTAACTTTGCCTTTGTTTTTACCATCACGGTTATGGCTCAAGGACTCTTCAAAAGCTAGAACTTAATCCAACATTAGCAAACAAATTCTTCAATGTAGATAAACCCAAATTTGTGCACATTCTTCAATAATCAACCCACTTCTAAACACGTCTGCTTATAACGAAGAGCGTCTCAAATAGAAAAATAATTTGATTTCTACAAGTGTACCTTAGTTATACACCAATTTGTTGCGATGGACATTACTGACTCACACCCCGTTGACTTGTAGTAATTTTGGCAAGTGTTCCGGACTAACTGGTGCACCAAGTGACTTCCTTTGGAAGTTTTTCAAGTTCCCTTGGAACTTTTAAGTTCCCTAGGAACTTTCTCCCTTAGAAAATTTTTCACAGAAGAGTTCCCTAGGAACTTTTTGGTTACTCCTGAACTTTTCCCTTAGAAAAATTTGCACTGAAGAGTTCCCTAGGAACTTTTTGGTTACTCCTGAACTTTTTCCTTAGAAAAATTTCCAGTTCCTCCGGAACTTTTAGTTCCTTAGGAACTTTTTCCTTAGAAAAATTTTCAGTTCCTCCGGAACTTTTAGTTCCCTAGGAACTTTTTCCTTAGAAAAAATTTCAGTTCCTCCGGAACTTTTAGTTCCCTAGGAACTTTTTCCTTAGAAAAAAATTTTCTGTCGGAAAATTTTTTTATTTGCCACGGAACAGAGTTATGCCGGATGTCAACATGTTGAAATAACCCATTTTCTCTCGATTAAGAACCCGTAAAAACTCGGTGTTACAAGCTGCAGTCTTGTGAGTTTTTATTCTTCCATCACTTTGTTAAAAATTAATTAACAATAAACATCAACAATATAAAATCTGCCATATTGACTAAAAGGTTGAGTGTTTGGGTGAGGAGAGAGAAAGTACAAAAAGTACAAAAGGTGGGGACAAATAGGGTGGTTGCTTTAAAAGTTAGTCAAAAGCCTACTAACTTTTTCCTATTCACCTTTATGGGTTTTGTTTTAGTTTCCCTTTATTTTAATCACTCAAAATTAAAACAAACAATCTTCAAACGTATGAAGATCTGGGAAACTAACTATTTGGGATGAGTTTAGACATGAACTCATTTTCTTTTATGTGACTATATCTAACACAAAAGGAACCCAAATAATTCAATAAACATCTCTATTTGTTACAACGACAAGCAAACTAACACAAAGTTGAAGAAACCAACCAAATTGTTGCGTTTTCTTCGACCATGGCTCTGATGCCAATTGTAGAAACCGGGGTCGGTGAGCCAAGCCAAACCCCGATGGCACAGCGGAAGCGGATCGGTGACTTTGTGAGCTTCGTCTTTGTAGAACAAATATGAACACCCGGAAGAACATTACGGAACCGGATCTTCTACTTGGGTGTTTGAGATGTGATGATGATGATGAGGATAAATATAGAAGTAGTGATAAACAAGATGAAGATAAGTGAAATCATATATGGAGTCGAATGATTACATGTTTACCTATCCCACACATGCTATAGGTTCATGAACAAGAGTTCATGAACCCACACAACTTCAAAGTATCATGCTCTAAGCTCTCTCAAACATACACATCATACTTGTCTTTCACATGAGAAAGACATATATATTAACCTAACTAAGACCAAGGGCAAACTAGTAAATAACACAACTAGAAGTGACATAAATAATACAACAATAAATAATAAAGTCACTAATGCCAAGTCTTCGGTTAATGAGAGTCTCGAGTCATGAACTTCACCGCATGTTGTGCAAACGGTCAAACGGTAAGTGGTACGTTGAGTTTCATAATGGTTGTGGTCCTGGTTTGCTCGTACCCCTTAACGGTATAAACTCCGTTAGTGGTTATTTGGGGGTGTGACAACAGGTGCTGATATTAAACCAATATAAGACCCCTTTACACTTCCGGTTACGTTTTCGGTGTGTTAACTCGGTCCAAAAGACAAAACGACAACGAGGAAATGCTCGTGGCGAGAAACGAATCGGGAAGGACAATTCGTTTATCTTAATCGTATCACTTTATTATTCAGTTATTCGGACTCGATACGTAACCCGTCAGAAAGTTATTCACGTTATATTATTATTATTATTATTAAAAGATCATTATTAAAAATTACAATTCGTATAAAATGTTAATAATACATAATAAAATCAATTGAAAGATAATTAATATATAATTGTGTTAAATTGGATGAAACATTCCCACTTTAAATTTGGTCCGTATTGTTTTCACTACAACATAGCCTTATTTTTTATATAAGTTTATAAGTGTACTAGGTAGCACATATATTATACAAATCAAAGAAAGGGTCAATACATAGGATATTTTATGCACAATATATATATTTGCTCCTTAAAGTGTTTGGATATAAAAAACTTCATTCCAAACGACGCGTGGTGTTAACTGCTGCTGAAGAAGAGTCTGTGGAAAGTTAAAGATATGGAATTTAACATCTAGAATTTAAAACATGGAATAAACGGTAAATGAAATTTGAAAAAGTGGCTAATACACTTATGAACCTATATTCACTCTTTTCCTGTATTTTCCACGAACCAATAAATGGTCAATACATAGGCTATTTAACCAAAAAAAATTTATACTGAAAGTGCTTAGATACGGAGATCTTTATTTGAAACGACGCGTTTCCTTTAAATATGAGATGTAATATAGATATTAGGTGCATTGACATGAACAATTCAAGTTTAAAGATATGGAATATAACATCTTGAATTTACAAGAAATGTGTTTATACAAATTATATATAACACTTATAAATCTATATCTTATCTATTTTATTCATTTTTTCTGATATTTTTAGAGATTTCCGTAACAATATGCGGTCAATCTCTAGTTTAAAAACATTGTTAAACTTCATATGTAATCGTTCACATCAAACTCGATGATATTTCATTTATTAAAAAAATGCTTTTTGAATCTGCACGATAATTCTTGTTTTTTTTGGAACGTCCAACTAAGACTATTTACACACCAGTTGAGCCAATTCCCAGGAAAAACCACCTCCTCTAAAGGCCGGGTGGAAATCTGTCAGGCTCAGGGATCGAACTTGTGACCTCTCAGTCCCAAGTCTTCCCCTCATCACCAATACCATTGAGCCAAATGACCAATGGTTGCACGGATTCTTGTTGGTAGATAATTGTTTTATAATGTCTATAAGCGTTGACTTTTATAATCATCCTTTATTTCCGTGATTAATTTTTCTCAATCGTTTGATTACAAACATAAACAACCAAAATAAGGGTTACAACTCAGTCCGACATACGGGGCAAGCGGGCAACAAACTGCGCCGCAAGCCCTTTTTGAATAGCAAAACCTAAGCGAATAAAAACGAGTTTCTTAGCTCTAGGAGTCACTATATGTCCATGCATAACCTTCTCGATCCGCCCGAGCGTGGCCGCAGCCTCTGACGCGAGGTGCCCAAACGTGTCAAAAGCAAAGGGGACAAACACATGCTGATTCTCGAGACATGCCTTCTCGTGCTTGTCCACCTTACCCGCGCCCGCCTTAGCAGCAGCCTGTCCCGCCGTAAAAACTCCAGAGCCAAAGCCCACGAGGGGAGAGACCCCAGTCAGATCGATGCAAGCGTGCTTCCCCCTTGACCACCCAAACACTAGGATGTCCGCTGGTCTGAGGGTCGAACGCCCCTCTTTTGGGTCAGTTAAGAAGTTGACGGGGGCTTCCTTCTTGGCTGAAATCCCAGCCTTTCTGAAAATGTCAAATAGCACATCCCGGACCCAGTCATGACGGTACTTGAACCCCGGGAGATCTTTACAGTGAACCGCGTGCTCCCCAAACGAGTCCAAACACGCCTTGCGGCACACAGGGCACTTCTCGTCCGCGGGAAAGAGGGGTATCATAAGCCGGTACTTGAGGATAGATCGGTATTCGACCGACGACATGCGCTGCCCGAGCCCGTCAATGGGGAGAGCATGGAGGAAATCTTGGGCATGTGGTTGACGAAGACAGCTCCACACCGCTTTTTGCCTGGCATTCATATTAAACCGGGTTTCCATATCCAACACGATTTTGCTGGAAAGGGCATTCGCCAAAACATGTTGGGGTTTTGGGGGGGCGGTGTCCTTGTCAGAGAAACCGCTAAGATCAAAACCCGGTACGATGTCACGCAGGGCCGCCAGAGCGAAAGTATAATCCGAGTCCATGCCACAGACCCCGCTCTCCCGCAAGATGTGGTCTTGTAGCCCCCAGGATTGAGCCCTGGACGCTACAAACGCAAAAGACGAGGCCTCCATAGCCGAAGAAACCCCGAGCCCTCCGTGCCGGATAGGCAGGGAAGCGAGCCGCCACTGAAGGTCCCCAAAATAAGCCCCTCCACAGACCACAATGTTTTCAACTGTCTCGCGCAGGGTCTGATCAAAGCAGGAGGCCGCCCTCTGCATGTGGGCGGGGGGACAGGTCCGCAGGCCGAAAAAGAGCTTGGCAACACCCATGCAAGAGCGAAGCAGGAGGAGTTCGCATTGCGGGTCCCGAATCTTGGGAAGGAGGTGCATTAGAGCGACAGCGTTAGAAGCCCTCTTGGACGCCAACCCCTCAATGAACCCACAATCCCTACTGACTGCCCCTCCAAGGAGCTTTACCCCCAGGGCCGGCCTACTGATGCCCGAGGGGAAGAGGCCCGGCCGATTCTTCCTCCCATCACAAGACGGCCAGAACAGCTCCGTCTTCTTGATATTGAGTTGCAAGCCCAGGGAGGGGCCGGTCTCCGAAATAATCTGCAAAGCTTTGGCCACTTCCTCGGAATCCCCAATGAGAGTGCCATCGTCAAGGTACCACGCGTGGAGGAGGAGGCGACAATTTTCTCGAATCTGGTGCGCAAGGGGGTGAAGAACAAGGGCAAACAGGAGAGGGCCCAAAGGGTCTCCCTGTTGCACCCCAGTAGTGGCCCAAATATGATCTCCCCCTAAGTATAGCCGCGCAGACTGACCGTAGAGGAAGTCGACCCATGGAGATATAGACGGGCACCTTAATCGCACTTCCCGGAGTAAGGCCGATCTATCCACTACGTTAAACGCGTTGGAGAAATCAACTGTAAGCATAGCCAGCGAGCTGTCATCATGTTTCCCCGCAACCAACCGGTTAACCGCATGCAGGATAGCCTCAGCTCCCCCAGGCACCCCAACCCCAAACTGAAAGTCCCCGAGATATTTAGCCATTTCCTTCCCGACTCCTTTCATAGCAATTTTAGAAACCAGCCGCCGCCAGATGGTGCCGACAGCGATGGGCCGGATCCCGTTATCAGGTTTTAGCAGAGGTGTGAGAGGGGCCGACGCTACAAACTCAGCCAGGCCGAGGGGGCACCTCCCCCCCAACCACAAATTGACTACCAAGGTAATAGCCCCGAGGAGGTCGTTAGCAACAGCAGACCCTTCCCCGCAGAGGCTGTCCAGAAGGTGCTGGGCCCGCAACCCGTCCCTCCCGCACGAAGTCCCCTTGGGAAACGATTTAATGCAAGCTAAAACAACTTCGGTGGTAGCCACAAGTGGGGGCTCGGTATGGGGCTCAGACGGCAAGGAGGGGGGAGGTAACACAGGATGCTTCTCCTCCAAAACCCGAGTGGTGGCAGGTCCAAATGGCGCAACCCCAGACGAAGAGAGAACCTTAACGGCGGCAGTAAAGTGACCGTCCGCAATTTTCCGGATGCAGCGGTTTATGTTGGACCCCTCCGCAGCCGACTTGTCAGAAGCAGTATCAGGAGGCCCCTCTGGCCCACAGACGGGGGTTTCAAGGATGTTATCAATCAGCTGGTTAATACCCTCCTCTCCCCCCCAAGTAGCTAGGGAAGCCATGATGGAACGACATTGCAGAGCTTTGCGGTTCCCAGAGCGAGCCTCTTGGCGCGTTTTAGGGTTAAAAACCCTCAGTGTGCACCTAGGGAGAATAAGCAACCGAACCCATGCCTCAATAGAATCGGGGTGAGCGGCTACCTGAAGCAGAGCAACTTTAAGGGCCCGGGAGAAGGCCATGCGACAACTGAGAGGTAAACTCTTAACAGTGGTGACACGGGCCTTGAAGATCTTATCCAGGAGCTCCCTATCCAAATGCCTCCCACCCCCTACATTGACGGGGCCAAGCCCGGGCGGGTCAACAAGGCCAAGGGGGATAGGGATCTCGGTGATATGCCTGGCTTCGCCTTCCGAAGGATTGATAAAGCGAGAAACCCCGTCCTCGTGGTGGCACAAGCGGCCGACATGGTGAATTTTCATGCACCGACCACACAACCAAGAATCAAGGGCCTTTAAGACATCCTCCAAGGCAAGAAACACCCCGCGATCCACCGAGAGGGTGTCCCGCAACGCGTCACAGCGCTCATCACTGTTAAGGTGCGAGGTTTTAAGATGGGCGACAAGGCGTGAGAAACCTTTGGCCCCGAACTCTCGATCACAATGCTGGAGAGATCGAAGGGGACACCTCACCAAACGACTTGGCAACACCGAGGGGGTGGCCATACAAGCAGACACGGGACGAGGAGTACCGTGTAAGAAAAACCGCAAGAGAGTGCTAAGCAAGCACACCAACGTTTAGTACGGACAACGGCCGGTGCATGTTTCTAAGGCATGTTTACCCATGTTCTTTCTATTAAAGTTGTACTACCGAAACCGGCGTACCAAAAACGAGATGGTACGGCAGCCTGTTTGAAAAATGATTTCCGGCGGACCACTTAGAAAAGAGCTCACTAATGGTACGTGGAGCCAAGACAATGGTACGGTGGTGTTGATTTCCGGCGGACCAAAGCAGTGGTACGGCGGCCCGTTAGAGGAGGAACCGCCGTACCAATTTGAATCCGACGGACCAAAATGTCAGGAACAAGGGGTGGGTAGCGATCAGGCGGTGGAGGGGGAAGGCAGTAGGGATGTGAATCTGAGGTGGCAGGAGGCGAAGGTTGTGGCGGAAGATGGAAGCAGGTGGTCGGGGCGAAGATGGTAAAGCGGCGGTGGGAGGGGAACGGTGGCGTGATAGGTGGTGGGTGGAGGGTTGAGAGGTGGCGGTGGGGGGAGGGTTGAGCGGCGGTGGGATGTCAAAATAATCAGGCGGCGGCGAAGCTCCTCTGAGCTCCGTGATTAGACTCGTGGGTTGAAATATTTAATTCATGTAACGTACCAAAAACAATACATTAACTTATATAGTTTTAAAACTCATAAACTTCAGTCATAACATTAACAAAAACCCTTTTGATCATTTGTAAAGATGACGATGATAAACAGTCTGCTAAGAATTTGCAGACGACAACTTCACACAGTCGTCGTTAGTAGAGAAATCATCAGACCATCATCTCCGACCCCTTCTCGTCTTAAAACACATAATCTCTCATTATTCGATCAAATCGTCACAACCACATTCACCCCAATAGTTGCATTCTACCCTAACACCACCACTTTTGGTTCTCCCTCTAATAAAACACTCCACCTCAAAAACTCCTTATCTCAAACACTAACAAAATACTACCCATTTGCCGGTAGGGTTCCGAGATCCGCCCCGACACATGTCGATTGCAACGACGAAGGTGCCGAGTTCCACGAAGCATCCGTCGATACCACCCTATCCGACTTCCTCGAAAAGTCCAAACACGAAGATCTTGACCAACTTTTTCCAAATGGTCTGGTTTGGTACAAGTCAAACCACATATATGACAAGAAAAGCGATAGAGTGACTCCGCTTCTGGTCCAGATCAGCCGTTTCGAATGCGGAGGATTAGCCGTGGCGGTTTCGGTATGGCACAAGGTGGCCGATGCGAGTAGTGTGATTTGGTTCTTGAACGACTGGGCTAAAGTGACCCGGTCATGCTCCAAGGAACTAGTTTCTATAAATATTAGCCCACACTTTATTTCTTTTCCACATAAAGATTTGAATTTCGGAGGGTTTTCGATCGAG